>MEHQ01002131.1:0-12634 GCA_008828725.1 Saccharina japonica
CTCGTCGCAAGCAGAGACGTTACGGAACTTCACGTACAGACGATCAGGGCGCGGATTAGGACGCAGAGGCGATAACCTAATATGCGGAGTCCAATATATAATACCCAAGAGCCTTCCGATCCTGCTCGTTGCGAGTAGGGGAGTTCCGAATGTTCACGTACAGACAACGAGAAAGTGAGTTCCGATTCAGGGATTAAAACCAAATATGGGGTGTCCAGCATCGAAGAAGCCATGTATGTCTTGGCCGAAAGCACGCCGAATGACGGCGAGTGTTACGATGCCTCCAACGCCCAACCGACTGGGCTGCCCCTTCAACTTCGTCCACCTATCTCTTTTTTCTACTCTACCTCCTTACGTATGTGCGAGTACTCGGTGGAACGTGTGTCCAAACCACGCAAGAAAACTATCAACCCGACGCACACACTATGCCAGCCATCAGAGGGGGGGCGGAGCAGGGGGAAACGCTTATATTTATTGGTTCCGCATGAGGTCTTCTTGTGTACAAAACAATGCCATCAGTACGTGCGACGAGTCCGATTCCGAGGTCGTGGATGACTCGGGCGTCGATAGCCCAGACGTTCACAAGGACACCATGACTGACTATGATGAGTCCAATGCCGAGGTCGTGGACAATGAGGACGTCGGAAACGCAGCCGATTATATGTTATTTATGCGCGATTTGGGCACACGTTGCGCCGAGTACTTGTACGTGAGAAATAAAATGAAAATAAAAATGCATGTCAACGAAGTCAAGAAAGAGGAGAAGTCGGTTGGGTGTGGTAAATGAACCGTCGTACTCGAGTCGTTGTTCGCCGTGCTGTCGGCCAAGTCATCCACGTTATTTTCGATATCGGACACCTTGTATTCGTGTATCGCCTCTGCGTCCGAATCCACGTCCTCAGCGTCTATAAGTCAAATCCAGGAACGCCCCTAAAGAGCTATCCGGTCCCGCTCGTCGCAAGTAGAGACGTTACGGAACTTCACGTACAGACGATCAGGGCGCGGATTAGGACGTAGAGGCGACAACCTAATATGCGGAGTCCGATATATAATACCCAAGAGCCTTTCGATCCTGCTCGTTGCGAGTAGGGGCGTTCCGAAAGTTCACGTACAGACAACGAGGAAGTGGGTTCCGACGCAGGGACGAAAACCGAATACGCGGAGTCCGGCATCGAAGAAGACACGCATGTCTTGGTCGACAGCACGCCAAATAACGGCGAGTACGACGATGTCTCGAGCGCCCAACCGACTGGGCTGCCCCCCTGACTTCGTCCACTTTTCTCTTTTCTCTACTCTACCTCCCTACGTATGTACGAGTACTCGGCGGAACGTGTGTCCAAACCACGCATAAAAATCGTCAACCCGACGCACACACGATGCCGGTCATCAGAAGGGGAGACAGAGCACAGGGAAACGCTTGTATTTATCGGTTCCGCATGAGGTCTTCTTGTGTACAAAACGACGCCATCAGCACGTGCGACGAGTCCGATTCCGAGGTCGTAGGTGACTCGGGCGTTTCCAGCCCAGAAGTTAACGAGGACACCATGATCGACTATGACGAGTCCAATGAAGAGGTTGTGGACAATGAGGACGTTGGAAACGTAGCGGATTTGATAGTCGTCATGCGCGGTTTGAACTCTTGTTGTGCTGAGTACTCATACGTGGGGAGGAAGAGTAGAATAAAAAGATATGTCGACGTAGTCAAAGGGGGGGGGCAGTCGATTGGGCGTTGTAGTAATCGTCGTACTCGCTTCGTTGTTCACCGTGCTGTAGGCCATGCCGTCCATGTCTTCTTCGATATCGGACTTCGCGTATTCGTGTATCGCCTCTGCGTCCGAACCCACGTCCTCAGCGTCTCCACGTCAAATCCAGGAACGACCCTACTTGGAGGAAGCAGGACCGGAAGGCTCTTGGATAATATATCCAACAGCCTTCCGGTCTTGCTCGTCGCAAGTAGAGGCGTTACGGAAGTTCACGTACAGACGATGAGGGCGTGGATTAAGACGGCCAGGCGACACTACAATACGGGGAGTCCAATATACAACATTTAGAAGCCTTCAGCGAGTAAGGGCGTTCCGGAAGTTCACGTACAGACACTGATGACACAGATACGAAAACCGATTACCGTACGCGGAGTCCGGCATCGAAACAAGACAGCACAACAAACAACGGCGAGTACGAGGATGCCTCCAACGCCCAATCGACTGGGCTGCCCCCTCGACTTCGCCTACCTAAATGTATATTCTACTCTACCTCCCTACGTACGTATGAGTACGAGTACTAGGCGAAACGTGTGTCTCAACCACGCATAAAAGTCGTCAATCCGACGCACAAATTCTGCCAGTCTTGAGAGGGGGGGCGGAGCAGAGGGAAACGTTTATATCTATTGGTTCCGCGTGAGGTCTTCTTGCGCATTTAACGAGACCATGAGCACGTGCGACGAGTCCGATTCCGAAGTCGTGGGTGACCCGGGCGGCTCCAGCCCAGACGACGACGAGGTCACCATGATCGACTATGACGAGTCCAATGCCGAGGTCGTGGACAATAAGGACGTCGGAAATACAGCCGTTTTGATGTTCTTGATGCGCGGTTCGGACACACGTTGCGCCGAGTACTTGCACGTAAAGGGGCGAGGGTAAAACAAAAAGATAAGTCGACGTAGTCAAGGGGAGGCCCGGTCGGTTGGGTGTGTTGAATGAATCGTCGTACCCGAGTCGTTCTTCGGCGTTCTGTTGGCCATGCCATCCATGTCTCCTTCAGTATCGGACGCCGCGTATTTGTGTATCGCTTGTGCGTCCGAATCCACGTCCTCAGCGTCCCTACGTCAAATCCAGGAACGCCCCTACTCGCGACAAGCAGGACCGGAAGGCTCTTTCATGCTCATATGCAAGAGCTATCCAGTCCTTCTCGTCGCAAGTAGAGACGTTACGGAAGGTCACGTACAGACGATCAGGGCGCGGATTAGGACGTAGAGGCGATAACTTCATACGCGGAGTATATGATATAGAACATCCAAGAGCCTTCCGACCCTGCTCGTTGCGAGGAGGGGCGTTCCGAACGTGCACGTACAGACAACGATGACGTGGTTTCGGACGCAGGGATGAAAACCGAATATGCGGAGTCCGGCATCGAAGAAGCCACGCATGTCTTGGTCGACAGCACGCCGAGCAACGGCGACACGACGATGCCTCCAACGCCCAACCGACTGGGCTGCCCCCTCAACTTTGTCCACCTCCTTACGTACGTACGAGTACTCGGTGGAACGTGTGTCCAAACCACGCGTGAAAATCGTCAACCCGGCGCACAAACTATGCCAGCCATCAGAGGAGGGGCAGAGCAGGGGGAAACGCTTATATGTATCGGTTCCCGTGTGAGGCCTTCTTGTGTACCTAACGACGCCATCAGCACGTGCGACGAGTCCGATTCCGCGGTCGTGGGTGACTCGGGCGTCGCCAGCCCAGACAGCGACGAGGACACTATGATCGACTATGACGAGTCCAATTTCGAGGTCTTGGACAACAAGGACGTCGGAAATGCAGCCGATCTGATGTTATTCACGCGCGGTTTGGATACACGTTGCGCCGAGTACTCGCACGTAAAGGGGCAAGAGCAGACGAAACAATTAGGTTGGCGAAGTCAAGCGGAGGTCCAGTCGGTTGGGTGTGTTGAATAAATCGTCGTACTCGAGTCGTTGTTCGGCGTTCTGTCGGCCAAGCCATTCATGTCTTCTTTGATATCGGCCTCTACGTTCCGCATTATCGCCTTTGCGTCCGAACGCCGTCCTCAGAGTCTCTACGAGAAGTCCCGGGACGGCCCTGATCGCGATGTGCAGGACCGGAAGACTCCTGGATAATATATCCAAGAGCCTTCCGGTGCCACTCGTGGCAAGTAGGAGCGTTAAGGAAGTTCACGTACAGACGGTAAGGGCGTGGTGCAAGACGCAAAGGTAGTAACGTAATACGCGGAGACGGGTATAAAACATCCAAGAGTCTACCGGTCCTGCTTGCTGCGAGTAAGGGCGTTCCGAAAGTTCACGTACAGTACCGTAATAATGGGAGTGAACGACCTCCTCACGCTAAACGCCCCCGGGCGCTATTTTTAGCGAAAACGGGCAAAGTCCGGAGTAAACGCCCCCGGTCAAAAAAAAATGCGAAAAACGACCCGGTCTCACAGTAAACGCCCGCTCTGTCTCGAAAGGGATGCGTGGTCAATGGTCAAATGACTAAGGCAAGCAACAAATGAGTACGCCCCCCCCCCTCCCCCCCACCCCCCCATATCATGTTTTTCGTGTAAACGCCCTGTGGTCGAGCTGGCAAGCCCTTTGAGTGTGGGAGATGGAGCCGTTTCCGAAGAGGCATATGCGTGCTTTGCATAGGAAAGTTAATGCCTGGGATGTGGGCGGGTACCTGTTTTGCGCGACAAAAGCAAACCAGACAAAGTCAGACGCGGACAGAGAGCCGAACACTACATTAGACGTTCTGCCTTGAAAACAAAATTGTCACCCAGCCAGTTGAGCCCATTCCCTGATCCGCTTCGAACACAGCCCCTGTCCCAGCCCGGTCGCCGCTCCACGGTTTCCCACGAGACCGCCGTCGTTGCAGTGGAGGCGGGTGTAGTCGATCACCCTGAGCTTCGTCGCTGTTGAGTAGGAGTGCCGCCCCTTCGGCCCCACTGAATGCTCCAGTTCAAACGTCGGAGGGTAAACGCGAGGGGCTGGCCCGCGCTGTACCATCTGAGCAACAGGCGCGGGAACTGGTGCCGGCGTGCCCTCCCTCATGGGCGCCGCTTCACGAGGACGACGCAAGCTTCCCAGAGAGTTCGATTGATCGTCAGTGCTTTTATCGGTGATGGGTGCCTTGTCGGTGCTGGATGCCTTGTCCGCGCTGCTGGGTTGCGACATGATCAGCACCTGCTGCTGCCTTGCTGTTGCTGTGTGCGTGTTAAGGGTATGCGCTTTTTTTCTTCTTGGTTTTTGAATCGCGCCGCGTGTGAGAGGTGTGTGTTTTTTTCCTTGTTTTTTCGTATCGCCCCGGGGGGCCAAAAGGCCCGATTTGTTTTTCTTCATAAAACGCCCCCGTATCGCAGTAAAACCCCGGCGGGGCGTCTTTTTACACCTGCAAAATTGTAGCGCCCCGGGGGGCGTGTACTCGGCATTATTATTGTGCCTGGGTTGATACTAAAATTTACACGCTGCCACAAATGCTCCCAGTATAATTCGTACTCCGAGTATACTCGGAGTATCAAGTACATTCCGTACTCCGAGTACTGAGAGTCTTGAGAGTGCTGACGGCCTTAATACTGCCAGTACTGGGAGTATGAGCAGTACTGGAGGCCCAAAATACTTGGAGTATTGGCAGTATCCGAGTGCAGAATCTCGAGTTCATCGAGTACTCGCAGTATCTCAAGTACTAACACCCGAAATATTGCGAGTGCACGAAGTATCTGAAGTAGCTCTGTAATGTTAAGTATATTTTCTCGAAAACACCGTACTTTACTTGTCCCAGGTACTGCGAGCATCTGTGCAAGTTGCGTAATAGTACGCGTCGGTACGTCGGTACCAGGTATGTACTCGTATGTATATACTGCTGTACGTCGGGCAGTCGCCTCTTTCGTCTTTTTCGGCGCCGTGTAAATTACGTGCATACATACTGCTGTACGTACGTAGAAATACTTATCGGGACCTTTCTCCTGACATGGCCGGGTTGACCCATCCCTGGCCTCTCAGGCCTCCCACTTTGACACCGCCGCCGTCTATTACTTGCCGGACCCTTCCGGCCTATATTTGTTTCCTATACTTTTTTTGTTGGAGAGAGCCTTTTTCCTTTTTCGGTTTTGGGCTCGTGCGTGTACCCAGAGCACGGCAGCGCGGTCGAGTGCGGCGCTACCGCGGGTACGGGAGAGCGCTGGCCAGTAGAGGGGGGTTCGGAAGGAGCGCGGTCGCCTTTTTCGTGGCTAGGCGCGGCGTGTCTATCGAGATACGAGGGA
This sequence comes from Saccharina japonica, assembly GCA_008828725.1. Classification (NCBI taxonomy): domain Eukaryota; class Phaeophyceae; order Laminariales; family Laminariaceae; genus Saccharina; species Saccharina japonica. The sequence goes on from MEHQ01002131.1 coordinate 5,986, forward strand.
AGCATGAAGGGTGTTTGTCTGCCTTGCTGCTGCTGCTGCGATCAATCCAGTATGTCTGAATTTATGAATTTATAATGAGGCGTGCGAGCGCGAAGCGCGAGCAAAGGCTCTTCATATCGAATTGTACGAGGGTATACTAGCGTGCCTCGTTTTAGTCTATCTGTGTGTATTTGTGCGTGAGAGAGAATCAACGTCCACGTTTGTACACCGCACTCAACGTATACGGCACCAACGCCACTCCCGTCGGGCTCTGTGAACGTACCCATACAAACGAACCCTTCTCGTGGTGGTATTGCTGTAACTCGTTCAGAGTTGGTTGAACCAGGTGCGGCAACGTGTGTTTTCGGAGGCATGGCTGTGGGCCATGTTTTTGAGGGGCACATGGCTGGGTCATGTTTTTTTTATTTGGAACGTAAAATATCATAACGTTTTCTGTTTTGAGTCTACCGAACGAAACCCAACTCTATGATTAGGCAGAACGTGTCTGACCACAGCAACGTTTGGGCCGTTTCCCTAAGGCATGCTGCAGGTTGTATTGTCAGGCCCACTCTCCTACTGATGAGCGGACGGAGAAGCTTTGCTGTAGATGTAGTACAGCAGTAGGAGTGGTGGCACCTACTACGAGAATATATGTTGGGCATGTATCAGGTGCAGATTTTTCGTCTTCAAATTATGCCGAATATCAATATCGCGTTGGGGAACCAGGAGAAAAGTACGAGCACAGAGGGTTCAAGGGTTAGACCGACGAGCCGAGCGTACAGCGACGCTGACCCTGGCCTCGTATATCCTACTGCTGCTGCTGTTGCTGCTGTTCTGCTGCTGTTGTTGCTGCCGCCGCCACAGCTGCTGTTGTGCTGCTGTATGCTGACGATAAGTTTTTCTTGAAAGAAAACAAGAACCCAAACGGCACGTACACGTAGATGTTCGTTCGTGTTGGTTCAGCACAATCATTATCCCCCCCAGCGTGATACATCGCAGATTTGACTACTGCAGGTACTGAGGTCGCGCCTCATTACCACCAATTACTACGAAGTAAGGGTCGTTTCAGTCTGTAAAAAAACATTCGAGCGGTGTTTATTTATAGAAAAAATATATATTTACAGAGAGAGATCTACGCGGTCATGGTCGAGCAGGCGAACGAGGGCCGGTGAGCACCGGGCTTCACGCGAGGCGGGCCACGGGGCTCACTGGGGCAGAGAAGCAGTACAGCTCGACCCGGACCGAATGAATGGCGAGGTGATCGCGGCGGGGCGGGGAGCGTCGAGGCTGATAGAACGTGACAGACGTCCCAACTCGTTTTTTTTTAGCGGCGCAATCATCACAGAACCGACGGCCCGACAGGATTTTTTTCAAAAAGAAATTTCCGTGTGCACTTGATTTACATTTTTTTTCAATAGTTTTTTCTCTTTTTTTTTCGCTTTTGATGTTTTGTTCCGGTACGAGTATGTACGACTTCCTCAGTTTTGTGGATTTTTATTTTTATTTTCGTATTTCACAAGTTGAGGACCGTGTGTGTTGTGTGCTTTCTCTTTCGTACATGTAATACAAAGTACCTACGAAGTACCAGGATGATTCTTGTGCAGTCGGATATGTGGATCGAAAAAGCCGGTTTCCGATTGGAGACACAATCGGGCTTTCTTATACTGTTGAAAAAGAGCCTTGTCGATCCCAACTTTTACGATCGAGCAAAATCCGATCCAAGCATCCCGTCGAAAAAAACGATTTTTCGACGGGATTCGTGGATTGAATTTCTCGATCAAAAAAAAGTTGTAGAAGCCCACCGCATCTCTCTCCACCTCTCCAAACACACGGTCACACCACACAGCAGCAGCAGCCTAAACACCTCTCCGATGCTGGCTTGACTGCTCTACTGCTGCTGTTGCTGCTGCTGCTGCTCGCAGCGCCACCTCCTAGAACCCGCGAGCAGGATACGAAGCAGATTTCAACTCTCGTATCAATCGCCCCCGGGAAAAGCACAAAAAACTACAAAATCGATCCGATTGACGATAGGAAAGCCATCAAGGCACACCCCGTCGAATTTAGAGTGGATCGGAAACCGGGTTTTTTCGGTCCTCCTAATCCGGCGGCATAAGGCTAATTCTTATGCAGTCGGATACGTGGATCGAAAAAGCCGGTTTCCGATTGGAGACATAATCGGGCTTTCTTAGACCGTTTCCAATGCGGTTCGATTTCGAGTTTCAGATTTGTATTTTTCGATCTCAAAAACGAAAAGACCGTCCTATGCAGTCCAATTGTGCAAAATCTGACCGGAATTTTTTCCAAAATCCGACGACTTGGGTCATCAGATTTTCAAATCGAAAAATGGCATGGTCTCTAGATTCAAGATGTTATCCACGCAGCAAGCAGCAGCAGCAGCAGCAGAACGATCGATGAGTTGAATGGTGACACAGCGACGTTGCTTCGCGCCCGACGCGCAGCCGGCGATCGGTGCGTCTCTCCGTCGCCAAACTACAGTCGGCTGGCGCCGGCTTGGGCCTAGATACGAAGGGAAGCGCACTCGGCGTTCGAATCTCCGTATTCGTAGACTTTACAGCAGCAGCAGTCAGTCAGCCAACGTGCTGGGCTCGGGTGCTTCGTTGTGTCAAAACACAAAATACCAAGACAGGTCGATTCGAGCGCACTCGGCGCGTCGCCGCCAGACCAGAGGCAGCCAGCGTGGCTTCGGACGCTTGGGTCCTACGCCCAGTACAGCGCACTCGGCGCGTCTCTTCGCGACGCCAGACCACAACAACAGCAGTTGGTCTCGCCGTTTGCTCAAATATCTGCACGTACAATAAATCCGTGTTTTCTTGCATAGGAAGACTGCTGTTACGATTTTCGAAAAACAGTAGGTCGCTGAAAAATCGATCGGACCATAATCTGAAGCTCAAAAATCGAACCGCATAGGAAACGGCCTTACACCGTTGAAAAAGAGCCTTTTCGATCCCAACTTTTTCGATCGAGCAATCCGATCTACCCATCCCGTCAAAAAACTCCGAGTTTTTCGGTCCTCCTACTCCGCGGCATAAGGCTAATTCTTATGCAGTCGGATACGTGGATCGAAAAAGGCGGTTTCCGATTGGAGACACAATCAGGCTTTCTTACACCGTTGAAAAAGAGCCTTTTCGATCCCAACTTTTTGATCGAGCAACCCGATTCACTCATCCCGTCGAAAAACTCTGATCGAGTAATCCGATCCACTCATCCCGTCGAAAAACTCGAGCTTTTCAACGGGATGAGTGGATCGGGTTGCTCGATCGAAAAAGTATTCGAAGCCCACCGCATCTCTCTCCACCCCTCCAGACACACCACACAGCAGCAGCAGCCTAAATACCTCTCCGATGCTGGCGTGACTGCTCTGCTGCTGCTGCTGCTGCTGCTGCTGCTGCTGCTGCTCGCGGCGCAGCACCTCCTAGAACCCGCGAGCAGGACACGAAGCAGTTTTCAACTACAGTACTGTATCATATCAGCCGCCCCCAGGATAAGCACAAAAAAACTACAACATCGATCCGATTCACGATAGGAAAGACATCCAACAGACACAACCCGTCGAATTTACGAGAGGATCGGAAACCGAGCTTTTCGCTCCCCTCAATCCGACTACATAAGAATTAGCCTCTAGAATCACGAAAACGGCACAAATCGCAACCAGCAGGCAGCGCAGCGCCTTGCTGTGTGTCGTCGTGCTGTGCTTTCTCTTTCGAAGCTATATATAGCTTTGTTGTCCTGGAGCATGGAGCTTTTGACAGCAGCCTGCTTCCTCCTTACTTTCTGTGCCATCTGTTACTTTCTTTACGTTATTTCGTGTCCTTGATGAGCGAGCACAGCGGGCGGAACCGCCCGCTACGCGAAGCGCCTTGCACGTTGTACTCGTATACGTACTACGCGTACTCGTACTATCTGTTGATCATATCATACGTAGAACTCGCATTTTTCGGCGTCGCAGATCGTGCAAAATGCATCACGTCAAGAATGCAGCAGCAGCAGCAACACCAGCAGCAGCAATAGCAACAGCAGCAACAACACAACAGCCTGTCGAAGTATGGCGTCATATGACTCACCACCTCCAGCTCCTTCGCCAGTGCCTGGAATCGTTTTCAGAAGAGGGCTGTCGCTTCGCTCTGGCGAGGGAGAAGTGGCTCCTGGCGCTGCTCTTTGGCAAGAAGTTACTGCGTCGAACAATAACTCTTGAAGCAGATCACCTTGCGCTCCCGGCCGCCGCGGCCTGCCGGAACGAGCGCCTTCCGCGGACGTGCGTATGTCTCGCTAAAACTGGGGGAGCAACGATGGCTGCGTAGCCGCTACGGTCACAAGCCGAGGATCGGCCATCTAAGCGGTGAGAGGCTGCTGAGAGCGCAGGACAGATTCTGGTTGAAGGCTCCCCCGCGAGGGCATGGCACATCTCCGCAATCCACCGCAATCTATTTTTTTATAAACGCCACCCAGTTCCATTGACTTTAGTTACTGGGCTCTGTCGCGGAAATTATTTAATTTCCCAAATCCCCTGCCTTTCAACTCTGTTTCGAGGTCTAATTCCATCTTTTTTTAGTAATCCCCTCCCCTACTTAGTTCGACTCCAAACACGATTTGGCTCTGTAGCCCATCAATCCATCTACGCCATGTTGTACCTGGTATCAAAAATCTGGATCTGTGACATTTGGCTAGATAAAGTTATACCGATTCAATACTCATACCTAGCTTGGTATATAGCTCTTGGGTCGAAGTCGATGTATGTGGCGTGGCGAACGTATGTACTGCAGCGTTACATGGATCATGTGCAGCTACCGAGTGCAACAGACACGACACGCTGCAGCGACCTAGACGTAACGTGAGACTCGCTGCGTTGCAGCGCGTAGCTACTTGCAGCGCAGAGACAAGCTGGAAGCACGCTTGATAGATATACGCTACGGTTGTGAAGTGATGATTGGTGCGTACTGTACGACGTTACGGGAAGTTAGCAGTGCAAAGCGACGGCGCGCACCTGACGATAACGTGAGGATCTTGCTTGCACAGCGTGCCCGGCTGTCTTGCTGCGTCTCACGCTGTTGCTGCTGTGCTTCTGCTGCTGCTGCTGCTGTGCTTCTGCTGCTGCTGCTGCTGAGCCGAGGTGATATACGCTGCGTTGTGCGCTAGCACCCGACGATAAGGTGGAGGACGCTGATTTACGCTGCGTTGTGCGCTAGCACCTGACGAGCACGTACATACATAAATGGAGGACGCTGCTAATTAACGCCAGGCAGCATTACAAAAGCTGCTGTATGTACATGATGAATACCAGGCATAGCTATTATACGTACAAGCTACAACAATACAGAAACTTCACAGGCCAGGCGGCGGGGAGCGGGCGCCCCGACCCCCGTGCCCCGCCCAGCTGGCAACCCTGTGTATGCGCGTCCGTGGAATATTGTTTGAATGGAATTGCCAGGAAGCGGAGTGGGTAAAGACGGTCGTTCGTGTTTGTGATGCGAAGCACACAACCAATCGTCGTGCTCTCTATGGCGCATGGCCCATTCCTTTTCCCAGTGACAGTGACTTTAGTTACTGGGCTCTGTCGCGGAAATTATTTAATTTCCCAAATCCCCTGCCTTTCAACTCTGTTTCGAGGTCTAATTCCATCTTTTTTTAGTAATCCCCTCCCCTACTTAGTTCGACTCCAAACACGATTTGGCTCTGTAGCCCATCATCCACTACGCCATGTTGTACCTGGTAAAAAATATGGATCTGTGACATTTTGGTAGATAAAGTTATACCGATTCAATACTTTACCTAGCTTGGTAGTATAGCTCTGGGTCGAGTCGGTGTATCGTGAGCGGGCGAACTTGTACTGAGCTTACATTGGATGTGCGTACGAGTAGACCCAGCAACAACGTACAAGTCAAGGACCAGCAGCGAGTGAATCGCGGCGCAGCATGACAAAACGGAAGACGCTAACATAGCTACGTGAGGGTATGGCGTTGAACGCAGACGTACACGAGACGGCGTAACGTGGAGGCTGCTGCTAGCTGTTCACAGGCACAACAGCATTGGTGATAGCCTGTGAGTGGTTATGGACGCGACTTGCTGAGCTTTACATGGTAAGTGAACTTGAAGCGACGGCGCAGCCACCTGACGATAACGTGGAGGGACTGCTGCAGCAGCGTGCTGCTGCTGCTGCTGCTGCRTGCTGCTAGCTGCTGAGTCCGTAGGTGATATACGCTGCGTTGTGCGTAGCACCCGCAGAATAATGTGGAGGTCGCTGATTTAAGCTGCGTTGTGCGCAAGCCCTGACGAGCACATACATATACATGGAGGACCGCTCTTAACGCAGGCAGCATTACAAAAGCTGCTGTATGTACATGATTAATACCAGGCATAAGCTACGTACAAGCTACAACAATACATAATACTTCACAGGCGAGGCAAGGCGGTGCGGAGCGGGTCGGGGCGCGTGCCCCGCCCAGCTAGCAACCCGGTGTATGCGCGCCGTGAAATATGGTTTCGAATGGAATTGCCAGGAAGCGGAGTGGGTCAGACGGTCGTTCGTGTGTGTCATGCGAAGCACAAAACCAATCGTCGTGCTCTCTATGGCGCATGGCCCATGCCTTGGGAGAGAGTCCGAGTTATCCACATTTCATGATCTGTGCGGTAGCACCCGACGACAACTAATGTG
>MEHQ01002368.1:0-46750 GCA_008828725.1 Saccharina japonica
TTGTCGTGCGTTAATGTTGATGCTATATATGGCGAAAAACGGCAATACCCCCCATCGCTGGTGCGGTGTTTATTTTATTGATTTTGGCTGATGAACTAAACGGTTGGGGGGGAGGGGAGGGGGAAAAAAGAAAAAAGAAGAAGAAGAAAAAAAGTTTGGGGTCGCGCCTTCTTTCCTCATCAGGAGGGGTGTGTTATGTTGACTTTACAGTCGGGATCAGGCACACGCACGGAATCGCCCGCCGAAGAAACGAAAACAGTCGTTGGTGAGGTCAAAAGAGAGAAAAGGAAGCACGCATGATCTCACGCGTCGTCACAGACTTTGCAAAAGCGGAATCGCTCTCGTCCGCGACCACGTACGTAGTATCTAGCGAGGTGTCAAAAAGACCCGGGTGGTGGTTTCGGTAGGGATTAGGGGACAGGCAGGCAGGCAGGCATATGCGCGGGCGGGATGGGATGGAAATGGGAGGGGATGGCGTGGGTTGGGGTTGGGGTTGGGCTGGGTTGGATTTTGGGATGGCATGCCATGCCATGCCATGCCGCGATGTGCGATTTGATGGTAGGTGACCCGTCTCGACGTGTACAGCGGTGGGTAGTATTGGCGGCACGAGCACGGCGGCGTTTTCGAAGCGGACGGGGGGGGGTGCTGTGTGCTGCTTTTGCTGCTGGCCTTGGTCTGGTGTCTGGTTTGTCACGCTTATTCTGTGGAGGCGGTGGAGGTGGAGGGATTAGGGGGGGGGGGGGGGGGGGGGGGGGGTAGTCCGACAATTTTTTCGGCATATATATGTGGAAATGGTGTGATTTGTACGGGGGATGGATGGCGTCACGTTTGCTGGGGAGGGGATAGGGGAAAGGACACGATGGTGGATAAGGAGGGGCAAGGGGGGGGGGGGTGAAATAGATTTGAGCAGCGTTAGACGTGAAGTAAAATATACTGTAGGATGTTGTGTGTGTATTATTGGCCTGCGTTGAACGGCGCGGCTGAGAGGTAATCGTTTCTGGTTATTGGAAATACTAGGCGATGCGATACCGCGGCGCGGCGGACGTTAGTACAGTGTTTTGGTTTGATACGTACGGCGAACGCAGTGCGATGCTTCGATTCGTGCGGGGGCGCCTTGTCTTATCTCGGCTGTTGTTTGTTGCTCGTTGGCCGCTTGACCTGCGTAGTATATATCGGGGGCGTGCGTTTTTTTCTGGTCGCCTTTGTTGCTTCTGCTTCTGAAACGTGGCATTGGCTATATTAGGTTTCCTTTTTTTTGTTTTTTTTGTATGCGGAGGGGGAGTTGTCGATTTGTCTGGCGGACGTTCTCTAGTACTAACTACCTGGTATAATATTTTGTTTCCTTTTTGCGTGGCAGAAGGTGGCGCGCGCGCACATAAGCAAAAAGCACTACTACGAGTAAAAAAAAAGTAGGCTTATTAAGAGTAGCAGGCTGGCTCTACTTAAGAAAGTGTGCAATGAAAAAAGGCCACAAAATATGCCCCCCCCCCTGTTATGTCATACCAGTACCTGCTGGGTACGAGCTCTATGTATTATGCATCTCTTTTCATGCCTTGTCGTATTCGCCTACGAGTACAAAGTAACGACATTTGATTATGGTGCTGGTGCTGCTGCTGCTGCTGCAGAATAGTGAGCTACGTATAGGAGCTTGTTGTAGGGCATGCGCCCCCCGAGACTGTTCGTCGACGGTAGAAGTTTTCGTTGGACTTGTCTTGGCACGGGCACGGGTTTGGAAAAAAGTGGTTGCCTATACTTTCTTGCGAACCGACAGTTACTCGTACGCGTATTGTATGCGTACGTACGTCGTAGCTGGAGTTGGAAAAATCGAAGGGGGGAAAAATAATGTTTTCGAGAGGACCAACAAAAAAACACACGCACACCAGTCTTGTTGCGTGCAGCAGTAGTAACGGCAGTGCCTGGCACCAGGTACGGGTACCGTATAAAAGCAACAACGAGTACTGCCCTGCCACACACACCTGGTACTTACTACATATAGGGCGAAGCAGGGCTAGCGCCACGGGCGGAGCCGTGGCCGTACCGCTAGTAAAGAAAAAACCCGCAACACATAAGACTTACTCGTATACCAGGTATTACACATGATGGGACTGGACACACTCGAGCTTTTTTTCGTTCGGATGGATGTTGTTGGCCGGCGTCGGCGTCGTTCGCTCTTCACCTATTACACCCCCGCCCCGCGATATTATATACCCTTCAAAACCCTTTCACCCACTACGATTATACTGCAAAAAAAAAAGTATCCCCAAGACGTGTGCTATGTACGATAAGAGGTGGCGACTTTTTTGGCTGAAATTATTTCTGAATGATCGGACTCCTTACTAACCCCTTAACTCTTTTAGGACTGCAGTCCCGTTTTGGGGACAAACCACTCAAATTCTAAGTAATTTGTCCCCAAAATGGGACTCCAGTTCTGAATGGGTTAAGAACTGGTCCCACGAATTTGGGGACAAACTACTTGGAATTAGTGTGGGACATTTTTTTTTTCAGTTCTGAATGGGTTAGGGCCCGTTTTAACGAAGAAGAAAAAAAATCAATTTGGAAAAAAAAAAAATCAAATCCGCTTTTCATTGGTCAACACACGCACCAGCACCAAAGATTAGGATCTTGGGGCATAATATTTGGTGCTGGTGCGTGTGTTGACCAATGAAAAGCGAATTTGAATTTTATTTTTTTCCAGAATTGAATTTATTTATACTCGTTAATTCGGGCCCTTGAACCCACGAATTCGGGGAACAAAGTACTGCCACATCTAAGTCAGTGACTGTCAGTTCGCAAGGCAGTTTGTCCCAAAATTCGTGGGACCATTCTTAAGGGGTTGTTACCCCAAAATCGTCGGTTCACGTGTTTGCAGTAGTTTATTGACACAGCTAGGCCAGTGTATTGTGCATCTGGTAAACATATGCTGGTTAGGTGTCGTCAGCGAGGGTGGTCGATTTGTTTTTTTTCGACATGTACATAATTTTTTGTTCGTTAGGGGGGGAGGGGGGTTACTAAAACTAAGTGAAAAAAATGAAAATAAGGAAAATGCTTTTTGTTTCCATATTCGTATTTCTCATGTGATCACAACAGTTGCAACGGTTTTCTATTCCGACCTCTGGGGGGTGTGGTGTGTCGTTTTCTCTTTTTTTCTGGACGCCCCTTGGTTGCCCCCAAATCAGTTATCGGGCGGCGGGGTGTGTCTATCTCTGTAGAGCTTTCCCTCAGGTAATGCGGCCGCCTCCGGATAAAAAACACTATTGTGCTTTACACCTCTAAATACCGTCCGTAGCATGCGTCCCAAACAAATCCCACTTAACCCATTCAGAAACTTGCAAAAAAAGGTGTCCACACTAATTCACTAAGTATTTTGTCCCCACCATTCGATTCGTGCGGACCAGTTTCTTTAAGCGTGGTTTTAACTTCAGCTGTCTCCAAATGTTGGTGAGTTTCCGAGAGGAGCGGGGGATGTTGCGGGTAACTGTACTCATGTCGTGCACGGCCGTAGTCATATGACCATAGACCCTCGCATCCCTACAATGCCGGGACGGAGCACGTTGGGTTTTTACCAACCAGGCAGGCATTGCTTGCACCAAGCGCGAAGCGCCGTGAGGGTATTATTTGGGCGAGTCGCATGGAGGGTGAGCTGCATTCTGCTCAGAACCGCTTGTGAGGCGGACTTGCATATGGACGACAGCCTCCAATGACTTGATTGGGGGGGGGGGCAGGGGGGAGATCCTGCCGACGCCTGCGTCGTTTCTGCGAAACCCATCGTTGCTCTCTACTTCCACCTCTCTCTACGTATCGATAGGAACTAAGAGGCAATCAACAAACGAGTACCGGTATAATATACGTACGTAGCGTGTTGGAGAATTCTGTCATAGAACCTCCCCCCCCCCCGTGAGTCGTGTCACGGTTTCGACGGGGGCTCTACGTTGTTGTTGTTGTTGACCGCCTCCTTAACCCACTGGATGGACGGCTCATCCATCCTTCGCAAACAATCTCGCCGTCGTTGCTAACAGCGCGGCCGCGACAAAATATGGCGCGATCACCACCACAGCATGACACCCACCCGTGTTATGGTATTGCTGGAATGATGTGGAAACGCCGGTAAATACCTGGGAACATGTGTACGACTCGTATTTGGTAGTAATCTTATCACAACCGTCCGCACACACACCCGAATAACACCAAAAGTATATACGTAGTAACACGGTACACTATTACTATTGATATTCATATATAGTCACGACCTACTACGCCTCCTCTCGCTTCTCCACGCATAGAATTCCACGAACAGTACACATACGAGCGCTCTCTCCTTGTTGTGGTGCCTCCGCCCTGCTCCTCGACCTCTCGCGTTTGAAAAAAAAAAAAAAAAAAAAACTCTTAGGAAATCACTTTCTTCGCGGCCCCTACGTATATATACCGCCTAAGCAAGAACAATTACATTCATAAAATAGCCACGACGTATTGTACACGTATAGGAGTAGCAGCAGCAGCAGCAGCAGTAGTTGCTCGCTCGCGCGCACCACCAACGAACCAGACGCATGCTACGGTAGCCTGCATGCAGGTGCACCACCATGCTTTTTTTTTTCTGAGGGTGGGTCACTTAAGGGAGCTCTATACCTGCAGTAGCCTGCACACTGATTTTGAAGGAAGATTTAAAAAAACGTGCTACGTACCCAGGGGCGTCCAGAAAAAAGAGAAAACGACACACCACACCCCCAGAGGTCGGAATAGAAAACCGTTGCAACCATTGTGATCACATGATGAAATAAGAAAATGGAAAATATATATATCCTTATTTTCATTTGTTTTCACTTGGTTTTAGCAACCCCCCTCCCCCCCCCCTAACGAACAAAAAATTATGTGAGATGTCGAAAAAAAAAACATCGACCACCCTCGACGTACCCACTCAATCAACAATACCATGGCCCCAAGTAAGTGTCAACTGAACAAATATTGCAACACAAGAAAAATGGAAATCCAAACGATTTTGGGCTAAGAAGCTCGATCTTTCAGAAAAATACTCCAGCCCAAAAAAATCTACCTCTACCGTACGACGAGTAGTAGAGCACGCGTCACCAGTTTGTGCGCGCCACTTACTACTTGCTACTTGCTCCGCGCCAAGCGGGGGCGGCGCCACGAATGGCCGCGTTTTTTTTTCGTTCGAAGAAAACCGTCGAACATGCCTCTGTTTTTTTGTTTGCCCCTCTGGACGAAACTTGTCGTCTTGTTGGTAGGCTAATATCATAGCGCGAACGGAAGCCGTTCGCACAAAATGCGCGGCCTACTTATTGATTAAGACCTTTGCCCATGGGGAGAGGCACATTTATCGTCTTCTTGTTACGGTATACCGGTGGGCGCCGCCTCCTGCCGCTATCTTTCTTTCTACACGTTGCACATACATATACTTAGCTCCCCGGTACACAACAACAAGGCTCCCGGTATGTACGTATGTACCGTCAAAATGACGAAATAACCCGCCTCCATCCCCCACAAAACCACACCACCAGCATCAGCATGTACAACACTGCTGCCCGTAAATACAAACAGCGCCACTTACTACTTGCTACTTGCTCCGCGCCAAGCGGGGGCGGCGCCACGAATGGCCGCGTTTTTTTTTCGTTCGAAGAAAACCGTCGAACATGCCTCTGTTTTTTTGTTTGCCCCTCTGGACGAAACTTGTCGTCTTGTTGGTAGGCTAATATCATAGCGCGAACGGAAGCCGTTCGCACAAAATGCGCGGCCTACTTATTGATTAAGACCTTTGCCCATGGGGAGAGGCACATTTATCGTCTTCTTGTTACGGTATACCGGTGGGCGCCGCCTCCTGCCGCTATCTTTCTTTCTACACGTTGCACATACATATACTTAGCTCCCCGGTACACAACAACAAGGCTCCCGGTATGTACGTATGTACCGTCAAAATGACGAAATAACCCGCCTCCATCCCCCACAAAACCACACCACCAGCATCAGCATGTACAACACTGCTGCCCGTAAATACAAACAGCGCCACTTACTACTTGCTACTTGCTCCGCGCCAAGCGGGGGCGGCCATTTTTAACATGAACAATCAAAGAAGTAAACATACCGTGTATATTCTGGACAGGGCGGTATACCGAGTGGTGCCACGGTAGGTAGCGGGGACGCCAATTTTTTCTCCAAACCGTATAGCACGCAAGAGCTCTATACGTCCCCCCCCCCCCCAATAGAACGTGTGCTCCGTCTCGAAAGGGATGCGTGGTCAATGGTCAAATGACTAAGGCAATCAACAAATGAGTACCCCCCCCCCCCCCCAAAACTGTACGCACATGCAGCCCCGACGAATGTCAATCCCATCCCATCAACCATGGGCTATATATAATATAATAATAGGAAGGCGTACAATATGTATGTATGTATGTATGTATGTATGTATGTATGATACAACGAAATACAAGTTCATTCTAAAAACATACAGGAAAAAAAAAAAAAAACTTTGATTGCGAAGGCACTGACTACTCGTGGGTAGTTTCTTTCGTTTTAGGAGCCTCCCCGCCAGTCGGAACACTCTGTCTGCTGGACCCAAAATTGCCAAAACGTACCCACCCGTAGCGGCGCACCGTACGTACGTAGAGGCATGGTTTATTGACCGTACGCCCTGGCCTTCAAGAGGCGTCACTTGCTATCGACCTCTGACGCATGCTACGGTAGAGGTGCACCATTTTAGCCTTATAAGGGTGGTGACTTGTTACTTGAAGAGCTCTACACCTCACCCCAAAGTGATCATTAAGGGAGGAAAGTAAAAGTGCTATCCGATTGAAAAATCCCATGGCCGAAGCAAACAAGGCACAATATTGCAACAACATAATGATCAAAGTCTGCCGAATTTGGGTTAAGGACCTCGATCATTCAGAAACAATTTCAGCCAAAAAGTGTTATCTCTATCGTAGCACGCGTCCTCTGTGAGTGTGTGTGGGGGGGGGGCGGGGGGTCGACGCTGGCTAAGGCAGCAGGCGACCTCCGCGGGTGTTCTACATACATACATACTTCGTATTTGCGTTGTTTCTAGTAACAGCCAAAGGGGGGGTGGGAGACAGACCCTTCCTCTACGCCCCGTTTCCCACGCCGTTCTTCTGAGGGGCACCCGTAACATCCTAGCCATTGAGCCTCTGCCTTTCGTCGCTGTGCGATCGATCGAGCAAGACTATCTATCTGTGGTCGTCGATCGCGAATACTGCCTGTATATATTTCGTAATCGGTTGCGGAAGACTATCTGTCGATCGTCATCCGGTTGCCAAGAATATCTATCGTCGTCGATCGCCAAGACCATCCACAGCAGTATCATCATCGCCGTCTGGCGAAGAAGCCGAGGACTCCTCCTCCTCCTCGTCGTCGTCGAAAAAAAAGTCGTCCTCGTATTGGTTGGCGTCTGCCTGCCCCGCCGACTCTTTTTGCAGGGGCAATCGGTCGGTGGCTTCGCTACCACCTTCTTCGCCGCCACCGTGAAAAGCGCGATGATCCTGAGGAAGCGGCGGAGAGTCATCTCCACCACCCTTAGCAGCAGCGTCGCCTCTGGGGTTGCCACGCTTCTGAGCCCCTCCGACCCCCTGGCTTGATGGCGGTGGTGTGCTGGGTCCCGCCGCTGAGGTTGGCGGGGCTCGCAACAGATCGTCCCGAGGTTCTGCGGTGCTGTCGTCGCCCGACGAGTACTCTAACTCCTCCGTCGCAGCAGCAGCAGCAGCGGCAGCAGCAGCAGCGGTAGCAACTCGCTGTCTGAGTGTACTGCCCGATACCGTTAACTCCATCTTGTTAGGCTCTGCGCTTTCTATTGTTGAGTTTACGGCACCCCCTGCCCGCTTCCCTTCTTCCTGCGGCATTGCGGTTGCACTGGGCGGCGGTAGCCCCTCCGCGCTCGTCTCTGCAACCTCTTCGCCTCCTGTCGTAGCCGATGAGCAGCTCGGGGCAAGACTTGTCGTTGCTACGAGCGCTTCTCCGAAATCGTCGCGGGACGCTCGCTCTCCACCGCCGCGGCCGCCCGGGTGGTTCGGTGGAGGCGAGAGCAGCGCAGCCCCAGACGGTCGTCGAGTCCGAGGAGTGTTCTGCGCGCCGCGAAGTGCAGCCTCGACTCGCCCACCGTGGCCGCCACCAACACCGCCGCCGCCGCCGCCGCCGCCATGGCTGTGATCCTCGTCACAGATATTGCGATCGTCAGCCTCGAGCTTGTCGTCCGCGGGCAAACTGCGGTAGTTCCTTGCCGAGGTGGCAGGTTCCCCGTTTCCTGCGCCCACGACTTCGGAACCTGGTGACGCTAGGCCCTGCACGGGCCAATAGTTGTTGATATTTCGGTTCTTCTCTTCGTCTTCGTCTTCACCGAGAACCTCTACTGCCGGGCTTCTCGCGGGTGGGTTATGTCGTGGTGGCTCCAGCGATGGCGCCGACGCAGGCCTCGAGGAAACCTGGTTCCGGCTGTTGTGTGCGAGAGTCCGTTGTTCGCCGTCGCCCTCCTCCTCCTCCTCTCTCCCCGCCCCGGCGGTTATTGTTCCGTGACCGATGCGTCTAGCTCGGAGCGGCTCGGTGTAGCAGGTGGATTCCTCGTCGTCGTCATAGTCGTCGTCGTCGTCGTCGTCGTCGTCATAGTCGTTATGTTCGTTGTCATCGTCGGTCTGGACTTCTCCGGTCAACAGGAGTGCTATCGCCCGCGACAAAGCCTGGCAGCCCTGTCGTCTGCGCTCCCGATCTCTGTCCTTGCTTCCTACTCCGGCGTGTTGCGGCACTGACCTTCTGTCGCGACGAGCCCCCTCTTTCACTCCTCCTTTTCCTCCTCCTTCTCGTCCTCCTCCTCCCCCATGTCTCTCTCCACCACCACCACCACAATCACCATCACCGCCTCCCCCTCCTCCTCCTCCTCCTCCTCCTCCTCCTCCTCGTCCTCCTCCTCCTCCTCCTCCTTCTCCTCTTCCTTCTCCTCCTCCTCCGTCCTCTTCTCCTGCCAAGACAACGGAGGCCGTGTCGACGAGAAACAGCGCCGAGTAGCGGCCCTCCATGCTGAGCTGTCGCGGTACGTCGATTGGCTGGTGGAGGCAGAGCACGTCGGTCGGGTCTTGCCCTTGCCCCTGCCCCCGCACCCGCCCGTCCATCGTGATCCACAACATGCAACGCTTCAAAAGGGCGTCAAGTTCGGGAATCGAGTGGGGAGGGGAGCGGGGAGGAGGGAGGGCGGAAGAAGGAAGCAGGTAGGCGTAGGCATTACGCGGGTGAGTGGGTGAGTGGGTGGGTAGGTGGGTGGGTGGGTGGGTGGGAGGTAAGGGCGACATCGGCATCGCGGCTGTGATTTGGAGATTAGAGCGTCTTGCGCGGGCCTTTTCTGCCCGCGCTCGTGCCCAACTTTCCGCACAACAAGGGGGGTGCGCAGTTATACCCGTTTGCTATACCAGGTACTTCCTTATCTCTAATTCAACCAACCAATGAGCATTGGCCGGGAGCAGAGCTCGCCCGAGGAGCGTTTCGTGATGCTGGCATGATTTTTCTGCGTGTTCTCGACTGCGCGCGTGCGTTACCACCGGGAGGGGTGCGGTTCTCAGCGAGCTGTGCACTACTTTCATCATCCTCGAGTCTGCAAAATAATGTCGTCGGTGTTGCACACCCTCCCAGTGCTTTTTGCGAAGCGTATGAGTGTGCTCGCACCGACCGCACATTGGCAATTCGGCAGGTGGCACTGTTAATACATGGGCACCCGACCGAACCTCAATAAGACAACCGAGCACCACGGCAGATAGCAAAATGTGTTGGCTGAGCGCGCACACACTTGCACGTACAAAAGCAGCAACCAGAGAAAAAGAACAAACAAAACATAACAGAACAGAACAGAACAAAGCACGGTGTCAAAACAAAAAAAACAACAAAAAACGGCGGACGTGCGTGCGTGCGTGCCCTGTGCCCTGTGCCCGAAACTCACCGTACCAAGCTCAAAGCTCTGCGCGAGCTCATCGCCTTGCTCGGCGCCAAACAAATCCAACAAAGAGCCGAGCTGCTGCCCGACGAAGTCAACGGTGTCGACGCCGGCAAGCCGCTCGAACCCCTCGTTCGCCCACACAACCTTGCCGGCTGCTGACGGGGTAACCTTCACATCGTCGCCGCCACGGCGACGGCTCATCGCTGCGCTTTCCTCGGCGACGTACCCCCCACCGCCAGTGTCAGTGGTGTGCTGAGGTGATTTGTTTTTTTCGCTCGTTCCTCCCGCAGCGAGGCTCAGCACGGCCCCGTGCGGTAGGGATCCCAGGGCTCGCTCGAAGAGCGTCCGCCATGGATGTCTCGATCTTGCGGGGTTTTGTTGGAGGGAAGAGGGGATCGGAAGGGGGGGGGACGAGGTGGGTGGATGGGTGGAGGGGTACTCAGGTCGTGCACGGCCGTAGTCGTATGACCATAGACCCTCGCATCCTTACAATGCCGGGACGGAGCACGTTGGGTTTTCACCAACCAGGCAGACGTTGCTTGCACCAAGCGCGAAGCGCCGTGAGGTATTGGGCGAGTTGCATGAAGGGTGAGCTGCATCCTGCTAAGAACCGCCTGTGAGGCGGACTTGCAAATGGACGACCGACTCCAATGAATTGATTTAATTTCTGGTGTGGCCACTTCTAGAGACCACAATGGGTATTACTATGTATCTACCTCGTGGGTGTCTTACCATATGCACACTACGTGATACGACCATTCCCCTTGTGCGGAGTTGAGATTTTCAACCCCGCACAAATTATCTAACAAGACCGCCAGCCTTGGTAACCGCCAAAAAAAGAGAAAAAAAAATGGTACCCTGGTTGTCTAGCTCACGCAGTGTGAAGCGTGTTTTACAGCGTCGTCGCCAACCGACGCCAACCCAACCTATATATATATACTTCGTACGAAGTATAATATGAGTATATATTTACAGGGGGGGGGTGGTGTTAGCCCATCGCTGCTGAGAGGCGGTGGGGACGGCGTTGTTCAGTAGGAGTCTGCCACCCGCTGCTTGAAGCACGGCGCGCAGGGAGTTCTGTGGGGGTGGCGTGTCTACGAGGGGGTCAAGGGCGCGATCAGCTGAATTGGCTTTAATTCCCTGATGCAATTCCCACAAAGCGTCCACTACGGTCGGCGAACGCCACCAACGTAACCGTGAAAGGCTGAATGCCAAGTCGTGCCGCTGCCTCCGAGATGCTGCTGCTGCCGGACGACGTGCGCGAGCCTCCTGACTACGTATCACGCATGGGACACCTTCGTACCCACCGAAACCCACCTAGCAAGGGCAGGCTCCTCCGCCACGATGCTGCCCCCCATGGCCTTTCGTCCGGCCTTGGTGCGCACCACGCGCTGTCCCGAAGGGGACGCGATAAACGGGGCCAGAACGCAGGGAGACGCCACGGCGATAGCGGCGGCTCGCCCCGAGCCCCGGAGCAAGCTGCGTGTGCGGAGGAGGTATGTAAGCGAACGCAATAATTACATTCACCGTGGACAGGCGGTGGTCGTCGTTGCATCCGTTCATTCGTGCTTCGTATGGTTTTATAACGATACGTCGTCGGGGTATAAACACGGCAAACAAAGTGCGCAGATTAACGCGCAAAACAAAATGCCGGGTGTTCTTTTAGTGCGTAGCCTTTGCGGACCGGGTTTGGGAATCCCGACCGGTTGGTGCACATCTCACGCGCAGAAAAAAGAAACGACCGTGGTGGTGCTGGATCCGTCGTCGCGATTTGCGTGCACTGATTTTGCGTCTGTCTATATACTTAACCTGCTCCGAAAATCTGCGAGAAATGAGATCGGCTCGTTGGATTGACGACTGCCGCAACGCAGAAAGAAACTGTCCGCGTGGTAGCGCTGTAGCTGTAGCTGCCGTCGCAGTGCGAGTCCGAACACTAACTCCAAACGGTTGCGCTGCAGCCGCTCTTTGATCTACTTCCCCCTGGCTTGAGAACAAAAAACAATAAAAAACACCGCACGCATTCGCCCCGCCTCCACACCACGCAGAGGGAGGAATCAAACGGCTCACTTTCCATCGGCTGCTCCTGCCGAAATAGCCTTGATGTAGTCCTCCACGGTCGATCGCCACCGACAGCTTCGCGCTCTGCTCCATCTGTATTGTACCGTGGAATCACCGACGACGAAGGGGAAATCGTCGTCAAGGGCGGGGGGTGCCTCGGCTCGTCGACTTGTTCTCGTCAATTTAAGTAGGCTGGCTCGGGATTACATAATGCGTTGTTGCTCTGGATATGTTCGCGCGTGTACGTTACGTTTGCTGAGTCGTGTGCGGTAAACTAACCGTACCCGAACAAAAAAATATAAACGCTGGACGGCAGCGTCGCGGTGGACCCTGCAGCTGTGACGATCGATACACGTAGCGTACCAGCTGTCCTACTTATTCAGCCGAACACTGCAAGGCATACCAACCAGTGTGTACTTAAGGAGCTTAGACGCGTGCAACGATAGAGGTACATGGTATACCTTTTTTTGGCTGAATCGTTTTCTGAATGACCTAGTAAAGGCTCCTTAACCCAAAATCGTCAGAAAAAATATTTTTGTGTCGCACTATTTTTCATTGTCTGCTCACTGTAGGCCATGGGATTGGTTCATTGGGTAGCAGTTTTATTCCCCTTGAGGTATAGAGTCTCTCGAATGACCTCCCTCCTATAAAAAAACATGGTGCACCTCTCTCTACCGTAGCATGCGTCCTGGATACGACAGACAGACAGACATACCAGTACCAATGCAGACAGACGAACAACACGACAGACAAACAATAATACCTGTAGAGATTGCTCCGGCCGGCCTCCTGTCCCGTGATCCGCTCCAGAAGAAGCGGCCAGTCGCCGTGAAGGGCGCTGACCAAACAAAATTGATCCAACGCGCACTGAGAGAGGCAACAAAAAAAAACAAATCAGCAGAGGGAGGGAGGGAGGGAGGCGTTAAGGGCGCAAAGAGCGTGGAAGTAACACGGCGAGGTGTACTCGGGGGGGGATTGCGTGAGGTCACCGTACGTACATACTGGCGCCTCGTGAGAAATCTGGAGGGGTGGTAAAATGGTAAAATCCGTCTACACAAGCGGCCTTTTAGAAGAGGGGGAGGGTACCAGATTAACACGCCGACTGGAAATTTATAGGGTGGGATTCGTGTCGCGTCATGGGAGCTCCTTTGGTACCGCGGGCTAAAGCTAAAGGGGAGGGGTTGCACTGCGTCACTTAGAGTAGCTCGATGGCCTGGCAATGAGGGAGCCGGTGACAGACAAAGAGCGAGACGGGCAGAAACACACGCAGAGAGAGAGAGACGCACATTGCCATGCGACTAAATACTGTAGATCTCTTCTTCCGTCGCCAGAGTGCAAAGTTACAGGATACCAGATATACCAAAAAAAGTTTTTCAAAAATGACCACACGAGCTGAGCGTGCGCTGCCTCTGTGCGCGGAGAGGAGCGCACGGTCGACACTGCTGCGGCGCTGCGCACGCGTCCCTCCATCCCTCGACCTCACACACGCACAACACCGTGATGACTACATCATTTGGGCAGGGTTCGGGGAACTCCGTTGCAAAGACACCGTGCACACTCCGAACGCTTTACAATACCGCACAGCTATATAAAGCTCCACCTGTGCCTGTCGCTGCATATTTACCCGCCGACAATAATAGGGCCTGCCCCCCTTAGGCATTCCTGACCTGACACTTTTGTCTCAACAAGACCCAATTTTTACCTACTACGTCGAAAAAACGCCTACTCAAGCTGCTGCTATAAACTGCATCTATCCACGCAGCAGCTGCTGTGTGACAGGAAGGCAAGGAGCGGGCCTCCTCCTGTACTCGTTTGCACACGCAACTCTGTGGTGTGGATGAGTGTTTTTATTTCTCTTTGAACTTTCCCTCTCTCTCTCTCTCTCTCTCTCTCTCTCTCTCTCTATCTCTCTCTCTCTCTCTCTCTCTCTCTCGCACGCGCACGCGCACGACCCACCTGCAAAGGGTGCTGCGTCTCACGGTCCGCCCTCGACCACCCTCCGCCCTCGGGTTCTTCGGACGCCACCCTCGTGCAATCTCTTCTGCCTGCTTGTTGTCTTCTTCTCTCGAGGCTGGTTTCGCTGCGGTTCCAGTCGTCCGAGGGCTCTTCTTCGTCTGTTGCGGTAGGTATCTGGTGCTCGACAAAGACGCGAAACAAATGGGAAAGAGGAAGAGGCCGTGTTCGTCACCACGACCGTGCACGTTATCCTCCGCCGCGCGTGGACAGGAAGGAGCGCGGGCGCAAAGATGCCCCACTCCGCGTAACCTTTTTTCGTGTGCTCTATTCAACTCGCACAGGTTGTTAATCCATTCAAAACTGAACAATGTATCCCACACCAATTCCGAGTAGTTTGTCTCCAAATAGGCGGGACCAGTTTGTAAGGGGTGACGGAGATTTTTTCTTCACTGCTTGGCACTCTGCACTATGCACTGCTGTGCGTGATCGTGTCGTCTTCTTACAGTAGTGTCTGGTGACTGTGAAGCGCTCTCACTCGTCTCACTGTCTACCAAAAACCTGAATGGCTTCCCTCCGCCCGCCGAAAGCTGTCAAAGAAGCGCCCCCCGCCCCTCCCCCCGGCTCCCCGCCCGGACCCCTACTCTGGACCGGCAGATAGTTAGGGGGGAAATCATCAGTTTCGAGGGTAAACGGTACCACTCATTGACCTCATGAAGGGAAAATAAATAGAACAACTGAGCTGAAAGCAACCCTCACCAGGTGCCGGGCGTTGGCGAAGTCGATGTCGTCACCGTCCACCCAATGGTTGTCGTCTGCGCCTCGCCCTCGCCCTCGCCAAGAAAAAGGTGAGGGGTGCCCATCGTGGTGCTCGAGCTTGTCGATCCCCTCTTCGTGGTCCTCGCGCTCGGGACAATCACTGTCGTCGATGTAATCATCGACTACGTCGTCGAAACCATCAGTCGACCCGCCGGCGCCGGCGCCTCCATCGCCTAGGTCGTCGTGGTCTTCTTCCCAAGAAGAGGGCTCTGGCGGTACCTCCAGAATCTCGCCCCAGGAAACCGACTGCGAAAAAACAAAAGTCACGATAAAATCATACCCCAAAATATAGAATTAAACACTCAACAGGCCATTTTAGCGAAGGGGGAACTACTGGTAATAATAACATTGTTTACGAGCGCTGGTGAGGGCTGAGAAATCACGTTTTGTTATGTTTGCCACCCGAACCAGAGGATACATATAAATGCGCTATAAACTCGTCGTAACGTTTGCATGCCATGTATCGCGCCCAAAATCGTGACTGGTTGCGTTTATAGACTCCGGCGGCGGGGGGACTTGCAACGTTTTAGGGCTTTTTGGTACGCGTAGCAAGTTGGGGTATACTTCATGTAAACACGCCAAAAGCTGCGGTTCCTGCAGTAGTGCGTTTTTTTTTGCCTTCCGCGAGCGAGACACTAGGTTACCGACCTCCTGCCGTCTCCCTTCGTGTGCCACGTGTGAAGCGAAGCCCAACAAATTACGAGGCGTAGATCAACCGCCACAGGCTCCCAATTAGAGACAGACGGCATACCCTCCCCCCCCCCCCCCCCCCCACCTTCTTGTGGTCAGCACCACTTTCCCTCTCGACGTTGGCCGTGATCACCTCCACACGATTCTCCCACGGCGGTCGGCTCGCTCCGCGGCGAAGCGACGGCTTCATTGCCACCATGCTAGAGCCCCCATCGTACTTCTTCAACTCTCCGCCCCCAGCCAAATTCCTGGTCGGCAGCGCACCGCTCGACCTTTCCAGGCCTTCCCCCTTACCCCCGCCTCCACCTTCGTGTCCGCCCCCACCACCTCCACCACTCCCACCGCCCCTTTTGCCGGGTAGTGGTTTGCGGGGCAACCTTGGCGGTTCTTGCTCTTCCTCGCTGGCGGTCTTTGCGACAAGGAGTAGACCGGCAGCAGCGAGTCGTGAGTTTCTGCCAGAAGAAAACCTTCTCGTCGTCCGTCGCCCGATATCGCCGCCGCCACAGCCACCTCCACTGCCACGGCGCCGTACCTGACCCTCAGGGGAGCAGGAGGGCACCGCTTCCGTGGCATTTCCGCCACCTGCGAGGTGCCTGCTAACAGCGCCGCCGACCGCTGCTGATGTGTTTGTGGCTTGGGCGGCCGAGTAGGATGGAGCAACGGGTTCTACCGGTGCCTTGTCGATTGCGATGGCCGTAACGTCACCGCTGCTCGCGCCGCACCACGGAACGTGGACCCAGTCCAACCCTTCCTCGGGCAACTCAGTCACGGGGAGGTTGTCGTAGCTGAGCGTCCGCTCGAGCTCGTCGAAGCCCTGCAGGTCGCGCGAGTCGCCGGACAACGAACTCCCACCCCCGCCACCTTCGCCACCATCGCCTTCCCCTTGTCCACCACCACCCCCCGCTGTTGCTGCTGCTGCTGCTGCTGCCGCTGCCGCTGCCGCTGCCGTTGACACCGTTGATGCCTGCTGGTGGGATTGCGGCCTTCTTCCGCGGGCTGGTGGGGCGCTGTTTGGACGCACCGGTGTTTGCCGCCGCCGCCGCCGGGATCGACGACCCCCCAAGCGTCCTTCCGTCCTGATGGCTCCTTCTTCCATGACCTCTTGGAGCTTTCCGCTGACATCCTAGGAGTTGTTCCAATCGGTTTATGCCCGGATGGGCCCAGTGGGCGGACGGCAAGGGACGGGTCGGCGATATTACGATGATACAGTTGCTTACAGTTGATTTCCGCGGTCCGAAAGAGAGGGAAGAGGCGGGGGAGGGGAGGGAGGGAGTATATTTGCGTTTTTTGTCGTCCGAGGCGACACAAGCGGCCGCCTGGAATGCACTGTGGTTGCTGTACCATAGCTCTCCATTCAACGTCTTGGTCGATTGCATCGACACGAATTGGTGGGAAACAAGACAGACCAAGCCGCTGAGGTGTCGCCCGGTGACTTACCTCGTGGCCGCTGTGGACAGCGCGATACCCCCCGTCCCGTCTCTGGACCTGGTGCGGTGTCCATGTAATTTGGCGGGAAGGAGCGGCAAAAAGCGTCGGTCTGGGTTAATGGGTGTGCTTTCGATTATCGTGGTAGGGGGGGGGGACTCAACGGCCCTACTGGGTTTTGGTCGCTGGTGCGTACACGCTGCGCACCGTTTGAACACTGAGGTCAACGTCGATTAAAGAGCAGCGCGGAAAGTCTCTGCTTACAGTAACGTGAGTTGTCCCAGTTAAACGGAACAAGCGGACAAGCGATACAAGCAAGCCATAAACCGATCGCGCGAACAAACATGGAACAAATTGTAGGAATCGGTGCAGGCCACGGGGGGAGAAGATGCTTACTGTGTTGATCTCAGATCGAGGCATGACACTGGACTAAAAGGAGCGATCGAAAAACAACCACCTGTCGCGGTCTGTGCACGTTTGCGCGTGGCGGTCCATTTTGGTTCCCAACACACGGGGTTCAGGCGAGAGGGGAGCGACGGGGATGAGCACGGCCAAAAGAAAAGACTCGCCTGAGGGCCGGTGCTGGCAGACAGCTTCTGACGAGGGGATGGCGTCGCCTCCTCCGTCAACTCCGCCCGGCCTAACATTTCGCGTCGATGTCGCTTCTCCGCGTTCTTCTTGCACGTGTTTCGCAACTGCACGCGGTTTAGATAACGCGTGGGGATCGCAGCCAAAACCACGCCGTTTGGTCAGAGACAGGTAGAACATGCGACTTTCAAAGTGAGTCGGGGTGGGTGTTGTTCAACCAAGCGAGTCCGAAACGGAAGCTGACTGGCTGGCACAAGCCAAGGCCGGCAAGAGGTCGAAGAGGGGGGTGTCATGTATAGCAACACTCAAAAGTATCTCTCGTTTTTTTTCAGCTTGTCCGCAATAACAGCGTAGAGTACCGGCCCGCTCATAAGAAACCAGAAATCGGGCTTAGGCTGACTTTCTTATTTTAGAAAGGGGTGTGTCCCACACTAACTTCAGTATAATAGCTGTCGACGTTCTTATTTCCCCCGTAATGTTTAGGCTGAGTTTCTTGTGGGGCACTTTCTTATGAGAGGGCCGGTAGTGTACGAGTACTGGACCGCATCAAAACGTCTGGTCCTCAGATTTACTGTACGAAGCTCTACGGTTTTCCCTCTTCACCGAGAAAAATCGATTTGGGGGCTCTTCTTGCTCTCCCGGAAATAACGCACCGAACCGCGTAAGACACGAAACATTTACATTGTCAAAATGACCCTCTCAGGTGTTTTGACGTGTTTTATACCGAGAAAAAACGGCTCGGGTGGCAGGCAGTGCAATCAGCTCAATGAACATGTTGTGGGAAGAAACAGCAATTCATCTCAGAGCGATACGAGTACTACACACAGGTGACGTGGCCGACCAGCGCCCGCTCTTGCCTTTCTTTGCTCAGCCGTTATCGTGTTGAGACAGTTTTTCCTGAGTGTTTCATGCCGCATCAGCATGAGCGTCCACTCGCTCGCTTGCGTGGTCTCCATCCTGCTCATCTCCCGCTGGTGCTGAGAGGCAAGCTGCACGTCGCAATAAAAAAGCGGCGGACGACACACAACACTCAGCCAGAGCTGCGCCGTGGGACAGAACTACCGTAAACCACTTTGGCTTCGCACAGGTGCAGCGATCGTTTTTTCAGCGCTCAAGGTTTCCACAGCGAGGAGGTTTTCGGGTGCCAAACAGGATGGTTTTGGCATGATCTGGTCGAGAGTTTTCCCGAAAATATGTTGTTTAACTGTGGCTCCTTTTTCGTTTTTTTAAAATTATTTTGTCCACACAAACGTGACACGCCTCGACAAAGAAGAAGAAGAAGAAGGAAAAAAAGGAGTTCTTGCCTGATCTAAGGCCGAGCTGCTCCCTCCCCACGCGCTTGCAGTAAGGTTGGCTGCGACTTCTTCTCGCCACTCGTCAAAGTGTTCCGCGTCGAGCTCAGCCGCTTTCTCTTCCCACGCCTGTCCACAAAACAGCCACGAAACGTGTGCGCAGCGATCGAATTCGAAATTAAGAATCAACCAGGCGCGTATCAAGACCAGAAATGACGACAGTCATCCGGGATTTTCGACTTACCAGACACTGCTTTGAAAAATCAACAGGAAAACTGCGTGCAGGAAATATCCTGTAGGCGCCCTATCTATTTACGCATCTGGTGCGTAGATATTCTGAGCGCAGGGGAGGAGTCACTCGGAACACGCCCCCGCCGTGTCGCTCTTCTGCCAATCACAGTCCTGGGAAAGAGCCAATCAACATTACTAACGGTACCACGGGTTTGATCATTTTTGGCGATGTCGTCTACGATCGGCAGTGTCGAATCATAACTGTAGCCGTACACGTCGAGAACGCCTGTGACATATCTAACCCCCACACGTGTGGTGCGAGTTTGCGTCAATATTTTCGTTCGGCGAGGATATCGCCTGCCTGTGTATGGGACCACCTCACGCGCAGCAAGAACATCGTACTCGTAGGGTGGTGCTCTGTGAGCCTTTTTTTTGTTTGGTCGTTGCGAGAATTCAACCATTCAGGATCGGCAACTATTTAGGATTCTGTGGACGATAACGGCGTTTCGAGAATGAAGAAATCAAGAAAATGAAGAGAACGCAACTCCAAGGACTGGCGTGGCAACACAGAGCACTTTTTTTGGGGGGGGGGCAAGAAGTTAGCACATCATTCTATTTAAACTTCGCGTAAGCGTTTGAACTCAAAGCATGACGCGGCCAAAAAATGCTAGAGATGTGGTATATACCTAGAGCGCTCACCACAGACTCGTCTAGCCGCCCACCGTGGCGGAGGCGTTTCGCGTTTTTTCTCAAGTGGATGACTTGCTTCTTGGGCCTTCGAGTGTTGAAGGTCGCCGTCTTGTTGTGGTGACACAAGTACCTCTTCGAGCAAGAACACCTCTGCAGTCAACGGGCGAAGGCATGACGGGGGTGGGTATATAGCACAGACGCACGATAACACCATTACATCAGTTTTCACAGGTGCTTGCCCTGCTTGATCCAGTCTTCCCGGAAACATAAGCGCCTTTTTTGGGGTATTCATGTGAACACCAATCTGTACTTACGTGTCCCGGACAGATGTACCCACGCACCCACGTTTCGGGGTTAAACCTACTTGAAATTAGAGCTCACTCATTTTTGCAGCGGCGCGGCACGTCAATCCGGTTAGTCTGCCCAAGCTAAAAAGCGGAGCCGAACTAACTCGCCGCGGTCGACTTGGGGCTGTGGTGGTGTTTTCTAGAATAAGAGAGAACAGTCCCCAAAAGTTGGGGGGGGGGGGGGGGGGGGGGGGGTACATCGAGGGGGGGGGGGGGGGGGGGGGGGGGGGGGGGCGTACTCATTTGTTGCTTGCCTTAGGCATTTGACCATTGACCACACATCCCTTTCGAGACGGAGCACCTTTTTGCAACACCCGCTTCACTCGCTTGCATGACGCGCATGCGTTACCTTGCTCTTGCCGATCGCTCGCTTGACGGCGTCGTCCACCAGCTGGGCGAACTGCTTCTCCTGCTTTCCCAACACGGCGTTCTGTGCGCCGAGAGACGACATCGTGACACAGGACGGGCTCGGAGTTAGAAAGCAAGCCACCATCGGAAACATGCCCCGCGAAGCGAGCTGCACGGCCCGATTATAATTTTGCGCTCATACACACATACATACATACATACATACATACATACATACATACATACATACATACATACATACATACATACATACATACATACATACATACATACATACATACATACATACGAAGGACCGGCAGCTCAGCATCGCCTTGTGACCAGTCGTCTGGGGATCACATTCTGAAGTGCGTGCCATCCACTATGTTTCTGAGTCGAGCTTCGTGTGGGCGATCCCGAACGCTGTATACCAGGTATATGTGTAAGCCAACATTCCGTTCGGTTGCAAGCTTAACTTATGTAACTTCGTATACGTACAGTAGTAACTATTTTTTGGTCTCTCGGTGACGGAATGCCAAGAACACGATGTGGTACGTTTGGGCACTGCAAGAACTACATTCTACACGTGTAGGTGCTCATAAAACAGCCGTAACATCTATATATACCTGTTTGTGGTATGCGGTTGCTCGATAATTGTGTTCGGGTATCTGGGGGTTTCATACTGGTCTACGGAGATTGGGGGGTTTATATTGTGTGGCGAGTCATTATGACCTGAGATGATTCTTGGATGCCTCGGCGTGGATGCTGCTCCCTACGGGGGCAGTCGATGGTGATAATGATACGACCCGGGCTTTGATGATAATGATACTTCCCGTATATATGTGAAGGGTGTAGCCGGTGACAATCCTGGTGCGGCTTACCTCATGTGTGTGTGGTTTATATGTGGTGGAATCTCTGACTAAACAGTATTGACCCAACCTGGTGTGTATTTGGTTTTTGGCGGTGGTGTACATTGTCTACTGCTCTTCCTCCGCGACTCATGGTATAGCCAGCACACGTGCCAGCAAGTGACGCGTTCGACAGCGGCGTATACAAACAACACCAAGTATATGAGTACACCTTTATGTGTGAAATCCATTGAGAGTAGCCACCTGACGACGAAGCACAACCGACCCATGCACTCTCTCTCTCTCTCTCTCTCTCTCTCTCTCTCTCTCTCTCTCTCTCTCTCACGTCAGCACCATTGTCCCACGCGTTCACCTTGCGACGGAGGCCAACACCAGAAACTAAGCGAAAGGGACGTGGGGGGACGCCGCACCCCTTCCTCACTCCCCACCCCCTCTACTCCTGCTCACCCTCTCCTCTTGGAAAATTGCCGCAGTCTCCTTCGCGTTCTGCTTGAGCTCCCCCTCGAGGCTAGCCACCTTTTCCCGGTGCTGAACGGCGAGCTTCGTCAAGGCCATCTCCAGAATCCTCGAGTCCTCCTTCTCGCGCTCTCTCTGTTGACAGGCGCCATCCCATTCAGAGAATAACGTTTCGAGCGATTAACTGAAACGGCCAACCCCGATGCGGCACAACTACGTACGTATCAATATGAAAGAGTAGGTACGCACGAAATTGCGGGGGTTTCCACGACCAATAGGGGGAAACGCGATACGAAGTATATATATATACATATGCAAAAAAAGCATGTCTTGTTGACAAAGGTTACAGCTTCGTTCACTATAAATACGTACGTATATAGAGCTCTGTTTTTTTCGGGTAGACGTGAAGATGCATGCGCCTGTAAGGAAGGGTGTTTCTCGCTATATAGGGGGGGGGGGCGTACATCTCACAAGGCGGGAGCCATTTTTTTTGTCACCCAGTATTATATTGACCTTGTGTGCCTGGCGACAGACTTTCGTCAATCCTATTGGTTATTATTATTATTATTACCGTCCGATAATGCGTGTAGCATGAGCTTCAACACTGCCCACTCATAAGCATCCGAAATCAAATGTACCGTGATATTTAAAGGGCACCTGCGGCGCGTGCTACGATGATAGATAGAGGTACGAGCACTTGTTGGCTGAAATATTTTGTGAATGATGACCTATCATAGTAAAGGCTCCTTCACCCACAGTTGTCGGACTTTCATTACTGCCTATACATATATAACTATAACTATAACATATAATATATCTTTCATTACTGTATTGCACTGTTTTTCATTTTTACACAGAATGTCACGGGGCTGCTCATCGGTATGATAGCACTGTTTCTTCCCCCCCTCTAAAAAACAGTTATCGGGTGAGGCTATGGGCTATGACCCTCCTAACCCTCCAAGGAGGGTCATAGCCCATATAGGGGTGAGGTACGGAGCTCCTCAAGCGACCATCACACCCCCTCCAAAAACAAAATACGGCGCACCTCTCTCTACCGTAGCAGGCGTCCTGAGCAGTAGAGACGCTTTCTACGCAAACTTACTTACGACTGTGTACATCACCCGTGCTGCGAAAAAAAAACGTCTTCAACAACAACAGTCAAAACAGGGGCGTCCAGAAAAAAGAGAAAACGACACACCACACCCCCAGAGGTCGGCATAGAAAACCGTTGCAACCGTTGTGATCACATGATGAAATAAGAAAATGGGAAAAAACATGATCCTTATTATCATTTTTTTTCACTTGGTTTTACTGTAGTAACCCCCCCCCCCCTAACGAACAAAAAATTATGTGAGATGTCGAAACATATTTTTTCGACCACCCTCGGTCAAAAGACCAAAAAAACGACAAAACCTCATTAACCAATAACCGTTTTACTCCTCCTGCCACAGTAAGCTCACACAAATCTCATGTGATTTTTACCCTCCAACGTGGATCGATGTATTTCCATGGGGGGTTGTGATGGAGTCCATATGCATATTGACGATTAGCTCACTCGAAGGTCTGCTCGGATCTTCTCGATGTGGCCGTCGATCTCCATCGCCTGGTCGGGAAAGCCGAGCCTCGCGACAATCAGCCTCTCCTTCTGCAAATTCTTGAGTTTGGACGTAATGCCCATGTTTCCCATCTCTATCTCCTTGCGGACGGAGCTGCCGACAGCGCTGTAGCTGTACTTGCGCCTCACCTGTTGGCGAGCAACGTTTTTTTTGTTGTTTTTCCCCATCCCAACGGGAGAAGAGTGTGTTGTGTTGTCTTCACATTGAAGAACTACAGTACCTGGTATGTATATACATGCAGATCAGTACACCCAGAGTCCGTCCTGATCACTTCATCCTATCAATAGAGAGATACCTGGTACAAAGTATGTGGTCGCAGACATAAATATGTTCGAACAAGTGAAGTATGTTCGTCTGCTACTGCTTGCTGTAATATAGTAGTTGTTGCGTGCGTACGTATCGTATGATAAAATTAGTCTAACAGATACCAGAGTGCCATGTCATGCCTTACAGATATTCTTCGTTAGAAAGGAACTTATAGTACTACCCGTTGCCTGTTGGGATATGCCACTATGTCCCGGAATATAATGATCGTTTAGATATAATACTAATAAATAAACGTTTTTTATATTTCGGTACAAAGCGGTACCACTCTTGTACAAAAATATAGGGACATTTAGCGTATTAGCATGTAATCCAAACGGTTCTTGTGTTTAGAGACAAAGTGGTACCTGGTACCTGGTACCTGGTACATGTACGAATATACAAGTAGTACCGGTAAATATATAGTCAGTTTCGTGCATGAGTGTAATATGAGAACACGAGATACCGTAGTAGAGGGTAGAGACACATGTCGAAATTGCCCATCGAGGTATACACAGCAGTTTAGTTGCATTAATAGTAACCAATGAATGGTTGATTGTTCTCGCGGTTCAAGCGTATATTATACCGCTTGTTGTGTGTACGCATGTATATGATACACCGTACTACTAAAAAAACCAACCGTAAACCGCAACAAGACGCAGTAATAAATAAGAAGAGGCACATCGGGTCACACCTATCAATATGATGTACGTACGTACCTTCTTACGTACTACTGTACGTACCTGCTTGGAGGACTGGAGCACAGTGTCACGGAACACTTTTCGGAGGAGGCACCTCGTGAGATCGCTAGCGATCGACTGCTCGTGTTGGTTCTTTTGGTCCCTTCGGTAAACGTCCAAGGCGGTCTGCATTAGAGTTCATGCATGATGATGATATGGGCAGGCGGGCAGGGAGGAGGTCGTTTTGACGGGGGGGGGCCATTGGTGTCATCGACAACGAGAAAGGGTGGGGGGTCATCTACGCGCCGCCGATGCTTTTCTGTCAGGGAGCGGGGGGGGGGGCGCGCAGGGGGAGGCGTCGAGGGAGGACCGCTCGTACTCAAAACGCAATGAAATATAAAGATATGGGGAAGATATTTTCACCAGAGGTATTAATTATTGGAGAACGAACTAACAACCACGCCAACGCCGATAAAACGAGCTCCCACGTACTTTACGCGTACTGTAACCTAGTCACACGCTTCGTCGCCCATTATTAATTTGATTGTTGTACCGCAGAGTCGCACAACAAGCGGAACATATATGCAAGTCATTTTTGAAGTACGCCCGCGGATCCGGAAATATCAAAGCATCGAATATCCAGTACAGCAGTGAGTATCGGATTGTCGACGACGACACGGGCTGCACTCGGGGGCAAAGTATACAACACACAGGGAACGGGAAGAAGAGCAGAGACAGGACAGGGGAGCGCAGGGGAAACAGAGCAGATAGATACGTTTCGTGCCGAACGTTTATTATTGTTCGGGCATTATTTATTTTCACATTGGGATAAGAACAACGCCCAAGGACGACCACACAAAACAAGCACAATGGGGTGAGAGGTGAGAGTACCACGGCAGGCACACGGTTCAGTCAGACAATCAAGCGTCTTCTCCTCTCACAAAAAAAATACGTGCAGTCTTGAAGAGCTAGGCACCGAAACCTGGCCATTCCATTCATCATGTGATCTGATATATACCTGGCAGGCACGTACTTTCTTTGTACTGGCGTACTGGTGGTCTCATGGATATATGTTCTACATGCACAGCAGCAGTAGGAGGAAACGAGATACTGCTGTATAATACTAGCCAACATAAAAGAAGCGAAATCCCCACAGTATTTCAGGACGTGCAAGAGGGGGGTGCGCCGCCTTTTCACCTCGACGAGCTCCCCATCCGTGCCGGCGTGTCGCTGCGCAGATGCGCCCAGACTGCCAAGCAGCACCGCCCCATTCTCGTCTCTGTCTTTCAAGAACCTCAACGCCATGATGCGTAAAGAAAAAGTCTTCTTGATCTTGTTCAAAAAAAGAATATCCAAGAGCTCACAAAAAGACGACCGCGACTCGGCTCGCCATGAACGACGTTTTGGATTCCAAGTCGTTCGTGGTGTGTGCGTGCACGTACTCCCTCCCTCCCTCCTTCCCGTGCAGGCCAGTAGTAGTAGCACGTCACCCTCGCAAAGTCTCCCTCCACCTAACGACCTGTTTCTTCTGTCGAGCTTTTGTATTCAGTTCAGTGCGTAGCAGAAGCAGCAGCAGCAGCAGCAGCACTTTACTGCTGCCTGCGCTGCTTGTTCCGAGTGTCCTGCTATTATGACGTTTCTTTGATGTCGAAGGCGAAATAATTGGCAAATAACTCCTGCAAGACGGTTACGCCGCCGGCATTTTCATTTTTTCTTTGACATGTTTTGCTCGCGTTTTCCCCTTTTGATTCACGCATACGTAGGATTCTGGAACTCCTGGGGGAGACAGACGATCACAGCAGCATCACATGTTAGCCGATTCGCATCATCACAGCATGGCAGAGAGAGCACGGCGTTGTGTTTTCCTGGCAGCTTTGCTTGGCTGCCAGACTCATGTAGCGAGTGGGTTTTCTGTGGGCGGGCCCTGGGGCTTCACCAAGACAGGGACCACCAGGACGCAACAGCAGCATGATGATCAGGTGGCGACCTTCAACCGCCGATCACATCATCAATCCTTCACATGTCGACCACGAAAGGTATGATAACGAGTTCATGTCGGGCATTGAGCTCAGCAGCAGCAGCAGCAGCAGTAGCGGCAGCAGCGGCAACAGCAGCGGTACTCTCAGTTGCACATGACGCAAATAAACTATGTCGAACGACGAGCGGGGCCAGCCAGCGTATGAGACGATGAATGCCACCTTTGACTGCTGTCACGTGTTCTTACGATTCTTGCAGCTATGCTTGAAAACGGAGGTGCTTGCGGAGGATACGCCAGCACAGAGCAGCAGCAGTGCCACCTCGGAGGGCAGGGAGCGAGGAGAGGACCAGTTCGAGCGATGGGCCAAGCAGGCAGGAATCAAGGCTCCGAAGCTGCGGCACGAGGTGTTTTCTGATGCACTCGTTGGAGACCTCCGGTGAGAGTTCATATATATGATGTGCCCGAGTCCTCTGTCGCAGGATGCACTCACTACTATTTATATATTTAGACCTCAGATCATGATGGCACTGCTGCTGCTGCTGCTGCTGCTGCTGCTGCTGCTGCTGCTGCTGCTGCTGCTGCTTCAGGAACGCCTAACAGCAGTCAAGTGTCTACGTACAGCAGTACTTGGCTTACTGGTACACACCATCAGAACAGCAGTCAAGTGTCTACAGCAGCATCTGGTTGCTGGTATATTTAGGACAGAACCGTAACGTCTGATACACACGTATAATACCAGGTGCGGTATGTGGCAAAGTTAAAGTTGTTCACTATCCCAGGAAACGAATAACCGACCACATGGCTCTCCCTTCTCCTGCCCGAAGCACTTACCTCAGTGCAGCGGCAACGACTTCGTCCACGTGCGTACCTTCTAGAGCAAGCGGTGCGCCGTCGTGCGCTGGCTGGAACGTTGGTTGTACTCCTCGTACACACAGGCACATAGTATCATACCCGTCGACCTCGAGAGCTTGACCACCCTGGAGCAGCCACACTGCTATGATACGAATATGTACACGCGTACACTGCTACAAGCAGTCTATAGCAGTTTTTTTTTTGTGTCATACTGCTGTTATACTGCTGTCAACAAAGGGTGGGGTCGCCCCCCCCCTTGCACTTGGGGAGACACTCGCCCTCAATCGTCTTCCTGGCCAAGAGAGGTCGCGTATATCAGTAGAGATACTTACCTGGTACGAGTACCTGGTATGTCGCTTAGCCCGCCCGCTATGTATCCCACGATGCGCTTCCGCTCTTCCGCCTTTCCCCCCTCGCCGCACCAAACGCGGCGCAACCTGCCGCAACCGCAACCACCCGTAGCCGTATATACGTACGAACCCTCTATTATCTCTTCTCTCCTCGCTCCTCGGCCATCGGCGAGCCGTATTTGATTACTCTTCCTCCCGAGAGAATTCACAGCTAACGTGTTTTTGTTTTGTTTTTATTTCAATAAGATTCTGCTTTTGTTTCTTGTTTCCCCCCGCCTTCACGCGATATCACCTACTACCTGGCTATTGCTTTTGCCCCTCGTGTCCTCTGTTCACAGCGGACTGAAGGCCGTCGAGGCAACGTCGAAGTCTGAGGAGCTGGCGACCGTCCCGGCGAAGGCGGCGATTTCTCTCGCGGCCTCGGAATCGACGCCCTTCAAGTCGTG
Source organism: Saccharina japonica (assembly GCA_008828725.1). Taxonomy (NCBI): domain Eukaryota; class Phaeophyceae; order Laminariales; family Laminariaceae; genus Saccharina; species Saccharina japonica. The sequence continues at coordinate 27,929 of MEHQ01002368.1, forward strand.
GGTCTCCCCCGAGTTCTGGGACAAGTGAGCACGTCGTTTTTGCTGCAGGCGGGAGGTCTCGTAGTCTGGTCGACGTCGGAGCAGCGAGGCAGGCAGAGGGTCGGGGGTGGGTAGTGGGTATACATACATACGCAAGAGGTGGACGGTGTGCATGCTACCTGGTATGTACGTACGTAGGCGGTGTGTGACATGTGCGTATGTACGTATGTAGGCGGTGTATGCCGTGTATGAAATCCAGGTGGTGTTTGAAACGTTTGCTGTGTATGAAATCTAATAAGTGTATGAAATGTAAGCTGCGTATCAAGTGTAAACGGTGACTGAAACTTATGATATGCGGTGCATGAAATGCAGTCGGCGTATAAAATATCGGCGGCGTACACACGAGTAGGTAGTCCGTGGAATGGTGCCCGTTGCTCACATGCTCAGTACATTTCGACGCGGAGACTGACGGTAAATCCTTGGCTTTGAGTACGGGGGCATACCGTGGGCTGGTTTCGCGGGTAAAAACACGCCTCCGCCCGCTGTTTGTGCCATCTACATGCCGGGGGTATTTATTCCCCCCCATCACTCGCGGGTAAAAACACGCCTCCGCCCGCTGTTTGTGCCATCTACATGTCGGGGGTATTTATTCCCCCCCATCATCTCATGCAGAGTTGTGGTTGCCTCTTCTTACGCTTCGAATTGTTTCATAAATCCCAATCCAGCCAACAGTGGTACGTGAAGCTCGCGCTGAAGCTGCTGTGGGAGAGGCAACTCGGAGCGGCGTCTGCCGTGGAGGGGTACGTCAACGTGCTGCCGGCGCAGGGAACGTTTGAGACGCTCGTCCACTGGACGGACCAGGTCAGCTATTGCGTACGTTGTTGAAGGATGGCGAAAGTATGGAATGCGCTGGTGTCACAAAGAGGAAACTGGAGATGAGAGAGCGCTCCAACGCCTTTACCTTTGCTGCAAATAACCCTGCCGCTGTACTCGCGAGAGATGGATGGCTGGGTTCCATCCGTGGACTCGGCAATATACATTTCCCAGTACGCTAGTGCTGTATGTGCGGAAGTCTATATCAGCACCCAGACGAAGATACGAGGTTTGTTGGTAGAGATGGAGGCGGCCTTCGTTCCGCTCGGAACGCTGCGGCCATGCGCCACCTTAGGTTGCCTCTATGCGTTACGGGACCGTAGTTTCTCCTGTTTTTCTGACGCCGGCCGATTTGACGTACCGGCGCTCTCATTCTTCGTCGCTCTCGTCCTCCTCAGGAACTAGACATGCTCAAGTACCCCAAGTGCGCAGCCTCAGCCAAGCGGCAGCGGGCGACATGGGACAAGCTGCACGAGGTTAGAGCTAGCCGAATTGTGTGTGAGCGCCTCTCTGCTCCGACGTCGAAAGCAAGAGTCGGCCATGAATGACTGCCTCGCCTGCCTGCGGCTGGGTATGCTCGTTGGCATGGTCGGGCGACACATATATTCTCGTCGGCGAGCCAACCTCGTCGCTCCCCCCCTTCGGAACAAATACTTGCCTTCGGGAGATGCGCCTCATTATCTTGTAGAAACGTTATCTCCCAAGCTGTGATATGTGGTCATTCAATTAGCACCTACGCGATCGACGCTCGCTCAACCAGCGTTACCGACGGAACCATAGATAAGCAGGTGCTCCATTCCATGCGGCGTCGTTGTTGAGTTTTCCCCATGTTTGTCTTGTGTGCCCTGAGTGCTCAAGAAGGAGCGCGCACGTGCGCGCGTACTCCCTTCACTTTTTCTCCCTTCCCTTCCAATCCCGGTCCCCTGCACTGCCCCCTTCTTCGCGTGGTCTGTTTTCTTGACCCCGTTGCTTAAGAGTCTGCTGGCGCGCTGTCCGGACGGCGCGGGGCGGGCGGTGGAAAGGGACGACCTCGTCTGGGCTATGGAGTGCGTGCTGAGCCGCGCCTTTAACGGCCGTTTCGGCGGAGGACAGAACGTGAGCTCCAGGGTTTTCGTCGCGTCCAGCCTCGGCCCTGCGGCCACAGTACGAGCGTCGGGTAGCCGCAGGCTATCGGGCGTGGTGGTGTAAGCAGCGCGTGGCTAGTTTGAGCTACGGTACAAATGGGAGATGCCGGGGGGGGGGGGGGGGGGGGGGTATTTACGCTTAGCTGGTCGCGTTTGCATTTCGAACCGTAGCTCGACTGATCATCAGCGAGTGAGCCCACCGTTGCCTAAGTCAGCAGTTTGCTCGTACTTCGTGCACGAGGTACACGCCAACCGACGTTGGTGATACCGTCGTGGTCTCTGCCGTGGGCTCTCGACGAATACTTCTGCAAAAGTGAACCTACACTACTTCCAAGTAGTCTGTCCCCAAAAACTTGAGTGCAGTCCTACAGGGGTAAGCACCCACCCGGCGATGTCATTGTTTGGCTTGCTTCAGGAGGAGTGGTCACCGTTGACATGCAGCAGTCGCCAATCCCCTTCGCTTCTAAAACCCCCGAGCGCGGTCCCCGTTTGCCGGCCCCGATGCCCCGCTTTGTGACTCCCTCCCCTCCCCTCGACAGTCGGCGTTTTTGAGCGGTGGGTTGGCGGTCGCTGCGGGCGCCGCCTACGCGTTTACGGAGCAGCCCGTGTGGGTGCTGCTGGCAGCTCTCGCCTTGCTGCCGCTTACCCTGCCGGAGCTTGGCTCGTTAGGCGCGGCAAGTAAGTGTGTGTGTATGTGTATGTGTGTGTGTGTGCGTGTGTGTTTTGCTTTCTTGTTGCCTGTGCCTGTTTCCATTTTTTCCTGGTCTGTTTTGGTTGGTTGTGGTAACTCTCTTTCTGCTGGCGTCGCTCGCTGCTTCTCTGGACGAGCAGTGCGATTTTTAAGTATAATTGAAGCGGCGCTTGCACGTCATGTGATTCGGAGGAGGCGTTTTTTCCTGAAATAGCGTTGATTTGTGAAAGGTTGGTTACGAACTTTAGAGGGAGTCGACCAACCATCGAATCACCCCGTCGCATGTGGTCGGTCGCTTTCTGCTGCTGCAGGCGGACACCCCGCTGGCCTTGGCCACCCCTCGTGCTTTCGTCACCTCTTAATTAAACTCCCTGGTACACCACCGGCGTTTCTCTGGATCGCTGATCACGCGTTTGGTGTCCCCTCGTTTTCTTGACGTGTCCGTTTCCCCCCCGAACCAAGTCTCGGGCAAGGAGAGCAAGGCGGACGACTACGTCCTCGTGCCGTTCGTGGACAGCATGAACCACATCACCACAGCAACCACCGAGCTGTCCTTCAGCCCGGTGTCGGGCGGCCTTAGCGTTTCTGTCAACAGGTAATTTTGGTGATGTCCCCCAGTACGCGCGTACGATAGTCGGACAGAATTCTCCCTCCCACGAACGTCTGCCGCAACCTTCACTTGCCGAGGCGGAACTCGACAAAAGGTGCTTCGTACCTGCCCCCCCTGACAGCATGCCCCTTCCAACCCGCTGAAATCCCCCGCAGCCGTGAGTTGAACCCATTTGTAGCACGGTGCGTTTCGTAGCATACAACAGAATGGCCGTGCATATAGATCAGCTAAATTTCGTGGGTCGCCGTGTTAGCACGCCCGATGCTCAAGTGGAAACCACCGACTTGTTCACGTTATTTACGACACCCAACCCTACCACTGCTGCCGCCGCCACCGCCGCCGCCGCCGCCGCCGCCGATTCCTTCCTTGGCTCGACCAATTCGCAGAGGCTATGGCGAGGGGGAGCAGGTTTACATTTCGTACGGCCGCAAGAGCAACGACGAGCTGCTGCAGTTCTATGGGTTTGTGGAGGCTGACTGCCCGGCAGACACCTTCGTCGTGGTGGGTCACCGCGTCGGTACTAACTGTACTTATTTATGTCACCTCCTGTTTTCAAAGTTGTGTTCCTCTTTCCGTCTCTCATCCTGCTACCTTGGGGAGCTTACAACAGTGGTGTTATGCTGGGAGTCACTCACGGCGTGTTTTGTGTTTGTTGGTGAATGCCTTACGCTTCATCGACATGAAACGTCTGGTTAATGGTAGGAAAGTTAGCCCCTTCGCTTTGACGTACTGCTACTGCTGCTGCTGCTTCTGCTGCTTCTGCTGCTGCTGCTGCTGCTACTGCTGCTGCTGCTGCTGCTGCTGCATGATAGAGGTGTAGTGGGTACGGTGCGTCGTCCTTTCCCGCACTCACACCCGCGAAACAGTAAAACTCTCGTCCACGCCAAGACGTAAAAGGTTCGTTCTTGCCCCATCTCACGCCCTCCGATCTCCCGCCGCGTCTCCCGCAAAACGGTGCAAATGGCTCCCATTGAGTTTTTCGTATTTCGTATTTCGCATTCCGTGCGTTTTGTAAATGTAGCGGAACTCTTTACCCTGATATTTTGCGCTCACCCTTTCCCTTATGGCCGGTCCTCCCCCTCCGTCGCGGCGTCGGGCAACCCTCCTCAAAGGAGAACATCGCGGCAAAGCTAGAGCTGCCGGAGGACAGAATACGCGTGGTCAAGGACGCGGGTCAACTAGCGGCCGTGGAGGAAGTCGTCAATTTGCATGAGCGTGGGCGGGGGGGGGGGGGGGCGGAGGGTGCGCTACTTCATTTGTTGCTTGCCTTAGTCATTTGACCATTGACCACGCATCCCTTTCGAGACGGAGCACCGTTCCCTACTCCTAATAGAGGCACCTCCAACACTTGGGGCGCTCATTACGTTGTTTCCATATATTACAAAGAAACTTCTTGCTAATCTTATCCCCTTCCTGTTTCGCCGCCTGTGGCCACCATCTATCTCCTAAGATAGCGATCATTTTCTCGCTACTATTTAGTGTACCAAACTGCTCCATCAGCCGGACACACTCATTTATCGAGCAGATATAATAGCAGTGTCTACCACTAAATATCTATATATATGGAGTTCTAGTTTATGTTGTAGCGAACGTCCGGATCAGGATGATGGCTGGTCGCGCCCCTAGCTACGTTCTTTCTCTCCCACGCGACCGCCGCCGCCGCCGCCATCGCCGCCACCACCAACACCACCAACACCACCAACTCCTTGCCTGGTAGGAAACGGCGCTGGGCGATACTACTAGTGCGCCAGGACGACGTGTCGCTCTCTCGCTCGCCCGCATTTAGTACAGCCCTACACTCCTGTGTACAAGTACGTAGGCATCCCCGCAACTCCTGCACCCTCCCCCCCCCTTGTATATTTTATATCGCCTCCGTACGCGCGATGCCTGTCAGGGCCCGACGTGGTCAGCAAGGAGACGGTGGAGGGGCTGCGCGTGCTGCTGGCCACCGGGACGGGGGAGACGGGGGAAGGGGACGGCGCGATATGGGAGGTAAGTCCGGGGTCGCTCTTACCTGGTGGGCACCTTCCGTTGCCAGTTGGACCCACCTTGGAGTGGTACTCAAGTCTCCACGTGTTTTGTTTTTTGTACAGGCTGTTTTATGTACAGTAAGATACTTGTTGTCGTGTGCTGGTATGTTTGTAGTTTTATTGTTTACATTTAGTCTACGATACGTATATACCAGGTACTACTTTTTGCAGTAAATGTTGTATGGTGCAACTCTGGGTTTCGAAGTATTGTGTCCCCGAAACATGGGTCTGGTTTTAAACTGTTTGTAGGAATATGAGAATAGGTACTTGTACTCGTAGCTCGTTTTTTTGTTTGTTTTTTTGGCCCTTTAACCCATTTAGAACTGGGAAAATTATCCCACACTATTTCCAAGTATGTTGTCCCCAAATACGTGGGACCAGTTCTTAAGGGGTTAAAACTATGGACTATGACCCTCCAAAAAAAGGTCATAGCCCATATAGGGTTAAAAGGCGCTGGTTGCAATTTTTTCGCGACCGAACGTGCGAGCTCAGTATGTTCCAGTACTCTGTTAAACCACGCTGTTCGGAAATGCAAAGGCTGTCTGTGTATTACTATGAATGCCCAATTAATATGAATACCCAAACGGTCCTTACATTTCCGGACACAAGAGTTTTTTTTGTGCAAGCGTTGACTCGCATTTTTTTAATACACGTGCGGGTGTTTTTTTCTCCTGCTCCCCAGGCGCTCCGCACCACGTGCGAGGCCGAACTGGCTTCCGTGCAGGTCAGCCCGGCTGCTGAGGAGAAGGGGGGGGGCAGCGTGCGGGAGCGACTGGCTTTGGCGTTCCGGAGAGAAAAGGCTAGGTCAGTCAAGTTGTGAAGCGGTGTTGGATGCTGCTGGTGGCGTCCTTCTTGACTACGAGTAATGTCGTGAGGTCGTGGTGCCCGTCGTGTCTGCCAGTTCGCGTCTGAAGAACGAGGAAGACGTTGTCTTGGCCCTCGCGCGAAATCGTTCTTGTTCGATCGTCATGACAGCAGTATCAGATCACGGTATTCGTGCCGGAGACATTGTAAAGCTGAGTTTTTTTTCACATATTTGTTTTTCTTCCACCCCATTTATATTCTTCGCCCTTCCTTTCTCTCACCTCCCTATTAATAGTCGTAACTCAGATCCGGGGTAAAAAAAGTAGGTGCTTCTCCCTCCTCCCCACATCGGTTCGTGCCTTGATTTTTTATCACAAGAAGACTTCAGCCCTTTCTTTCCTTCGTCGACTCGCATCGAATTGCGCCTACCCACGCTGCTATTAATAGGCGCTCTCAGCAGTTGACTCCTTTTTTCTGTTTTATTTTTGCAAGTAAACTCAAAAGTCTGACCCACGTGGGATTCGAACTCACGAAATCAAGACTCTATTAATAGCAGCATTCGAGTGTACCACTAGCCCACCGGGGCGGCCGGCAACTACATCTCAGATCGTGATCGTGTGTTGGCGTTGCTCTTAGGCCGAAGCTACTAAAGTGGTGATGGGCACGGCAGACAGCACTGCCGTGTAAAACGCGTTCCGCACGTTCTTGAATGTTCCTCTACGTATGTAACCGTCATCACACAAACATGAACCAAAAACTTACCGCAGTAGTGTGGGAGACACACCGATTTCAGAGTCCGAAGCAATGTGTACGTACCCCAGGCATAATGCAGGGACCTGTTCTGTCGCGTATACAGTCAGTATAGTTTACCACTCAGACCCGGAATATAATAACCTTTTGTACGCTAACATTTCATCGAAATGGTTCTTGTGTTTCGGGTCAGAGTTGTATGTGCTAGACCATCATTTAATCGCAGCGCAGCATTCTTTGGCGTTGCGCCTGTTGAGCGCTACATAACCAAAAAAAGCGATTTCGCTTCTTCCCCGAAGTAATATTCTAGACAGCAGTAAATTAACATTGCAAATACTATTTTTGGTGCATGAACTCTCCTGCACGAACGTATGATACCACCTTCGTTTTATACATGTGCAGCGACACAAATTATGATGGCCCTCCACGGATAAGGCCGTGTGCCAGCCGCCTCAGGGTGGTACCGGTACTTGTGTCTGTCACGCCATAGGCTGTATGTAACATGTCACGCCATGGGCTGTGTAATGTGTAAACTGCGACGACTCTCCGCGTCCAAGCACCCCCCCCCCCCGCCCTCCCTCCCCCGCCCCGCCTCCTTTTCGACGTACCTCAGCGTTCTGGCGGAGGCTATTCGGAACTTGGAGAAGCGAGTATAAAGGAAGGAGCATCAACACATCAATACCCTCTGGATGGATATATATAGGACGTACCTGGCAGATTTTGTTTTTGTGTCGGAGAATGTCATTCGGAGAGGCGTTATTATTGAGTCATTCGATGTAACGACAGTACACACACCGGCGGGGGAAGGGAGGTGCTGTGTTACTCGTACTTAGTGTAGTTCAGTGCGGTGCTAGGAATACTGCGGATGGCACGTTGCGTAACATAGGGAGGCGGTACGTTGCATCACCCAAAAGAGAAGCGCTACGTAGCAAAAATAAGAGCTTCCCAGCTCTCGTCCTGTTCATTTTAATAGGATCTCCATCTGAGCTACCTGGTGGTACCCTGGTATGATACACAGGGCAGTAATGCCAATGTCGGTTCACTGCTGTCTGGTTAGATTACTGCAAGAGGACCTTCGTTTTTATCCGACGAGCGTGGTCGTAGCGCTTGGAAGAAGCAGTATCATAGCTAGGAAGAAGCTGCTCGATATCACAGCCGTAAAACCTAAACTCGTTTCGTACGAGTATTGCCGACCCTGTGGCACGGGCGGGACGGGTGTTCATAGCGACGACGAGGGTATAATATGATACTACCAATAATAATCGTTCGTGGTGTCTTTCTTTGTGCACAGAGGGTGAAGGGTGAAAGCGACATCGTGTCACGTACGTATATACGGCAGTACACAGGATGCAAGCAAGCGCCTTGTTTTATACAAGTAGAATGTCACATACATGTTCCCGCTTTGCACCGCCTTGTGGTGTTTGCTTTTATTATGAATAGTCTATTGATGGAGCAAGTGGATGGTATGGATGGATGTGCGCCTCGGTTATTTATATACCAGCACGTCGTATCAAAATTAAGACAGCTATACGTCGTCAGTGGGAGACTGATATATAGAGTCGTACTAGGTACCAGGTACCTGGTAGTGATCGCAGGGTAGGCAGACAGCAAGCAGCATCAGCATTAATGAGGATGTGTTTGTTTATCGAAAAAATATCAAATATATGCACCCAAAAGATGGATGCAGTAGGGGGGCCTATATAAGGCGGTATGAATAAGGCGGTCGTTCGAGATAAGGCGGTCAAAATCGGCTTGACACGACAGAAGATGCGAATAGGGCGGCAACCGCCCTATATAGCAACCGACCCTATATAAGGCGGTAACTACCCCATTCAGGGCAGCTACCGCCTTATTCAGGGAGGCTACCGCCCTATCCACGGCCCATTTTCGCCTCCACATCAGTATAAAACATCGCCCTGGTGCTGCGTTTGGGTAGAGATGGCTCCCGGATTCGGGGGAACCGGGTACCGGGAGGCGGGTACCCGGAACCGTCGGTACCGGTACCGTCCCGGTTCCATTTTCATTACCCGCGGTACTGGGTATACCGGGTACCCGGGTTCCCGGGTACCTGGGTACCCGTTATTAGTTACGCTCCACGGAGCCCCCGATAGACAGTGCACAGCGCACAATGCACAGCGTACTTTACCTACCTTCACACAACACGCCATACACACACGATACCCCTACCAGCTACCAGCGGAATAGAGATGGCTCCCGGATTCGTGGGAACCGGGTACCCGGAGGCGGGTACCCGGAACCGTCGGTACCGGTACCGTCCCGGTTTCGTTTTTGTTACCCGCGGTACTGGGTATCTCGGGTACCCGGATTCCCGGGTACCCGGGTACCCGGGTTCTTTCGCATTTTTATTCATTGAGAGAGTCGACATGAAGGCTTGTCCTCCCACCTTCCGCGTCACCACACCTCACCACCCCGCCTGAGGACCGTTCACGCCGCTCAAACACAAGAGTGGAGCAAAATGCACATGTACCTCCGGGTACACGTACGGGAACCCGGGTATCCGGGTACCCGGGTACCCGAGGAACCCGAGAGCCTGGGTACCCGGGTACCCGGGATACCCAGTACCGCGGGAACCCGGGACGGTACTGGTCAAATCCCACCGAAGGCGGTACTGGTACCGGTTCCAATTTTCGAATCCGGGAGCCATCTCTACTTTAGGGCGAGATGCACCTAATAAGAAACAGAAAATCTGGTCCAGGCTGGATTTCTTTGTCCAGCGGGGGTGCTTTCTACACTACAGCAGTGGAGGACCAGAAGGATGTCATAGAGGCTATGCAACTCGATGCGGTAGACAAGATGACGGAAGCGTTGAAAGGCACTCACGTCAACGAGGTGAATGCTGAAGAGATCGAAGACAGCGATGAGGATACGACGGGGCACGGGGGCGGTGCCCCCCCGTCCTACGTGGAACTTTCGTCGCACTTCGTTTCTCTGGAGAGCGCAGCGGAGGCGTGCGGCAATGGCGATGCCTCCTTCTATCTGCAGAAGGCCAGGATGTCGCTCATCAAAAGACACGAGGCGATTTTGTGAGCCTCAACAAGGCCAAGGGGGGGGGGCCAGCGGAGGACTGTATTGCAGTACAGTAATCAGACAGCAGTACGGTGCCGTAGAATAGGTTGGAGCTCTGTTGTGAATGTGTGCCAAAGCAAAGAGTCCTCTCCGTACAACAGTACGGCAGTATATGTCTTCTCTGGGTGGAGTGTCTCTTCGGCGGGCCTTGTCGCCCGCAGCTCAATTAATATTATATTTCTCAACATGCAAAGTGTGTGTGCACCCGTCTGCTCTGGTGTGCTCTGGTGTGCATTTGACACCACACATATTTACTGGGTTCAGCACTGGTACTGCTGCAACGCTGTACCTTCCTTCTCGGAGCACACGTATGATATCCCTCTTCGTGAGGCCCTCTGGGTAATCTTCGGGGTCAGAGGCACTCTGTGCTGTACCTTAAAAGGCTGTATGCACTCAATAGGGCGGTTACCGCCTTACTGGGATATCACCAAAATCCCAATAGGGCGGTCAACCGCCCTATCTCTAATAGGGCGGTCTTTCGAGATAGGGCGGTCAAAAACCTCGGTACACTATACCGCCTTATATAGGCCCCCCCACTGTGTTCATATCGGTATCCCATCCAGGTTTGTTTATGCCTGTTAACCCTTTTAGGACTGCAGTCCCGTTTTGGGGACAAAGCACTCTAATTCTAAGTAATGTGTCCCCAAAACGGGACTCCAGCCCTATAAGGGTTATTAATCAGGTCCGGGGTTCTTGTCACTGCATGGCGAGTCATTTTAGAAGAGCTTTTTATGCTTTATTTGTCCAATTCCTCCATGATGATGACACCGAAGGTACCGCCGCAGCCCCAGCGAAGGGGCCGGCGAAAATGCATCAATGCATTCATTCATTCGGAAAACAGAAGAACACTGCGTACGAACTATAACTACAGTCGGGGACATCGAACCTGGAATTTTTTTTCTATAAATTTCACTTTTTGTATTATTTATCTTTTCCAAAGATGAAGATACGATATTTTTTCGGAGATTTTGGATGACGCAACAAAGAACATCCGGAGACGGGAATCACCGCATCTCCGCTTCAGGCCAGCTCCCGAAGACACAAGGAGCTCGCCAAGGCAACGCATGCCTCGATTCTCGCCCTGTGGCCGGAGCACGGTGCTTGGCTCTGCTGCTCGCGTACATCGTGCCAGACAGCCAAGCTCTCGAGCAACCGACCCGGGAACGCCGATCTCCACTTCAATACCCCTAAGACTTTCTCAGTTCGAGCCGCCCAGGGGCTCGACAACCGGCTTGCCTGTGCTCCCAACATCTTTGGGAACAGTGCTCCGTCCAACTATTTCGTTTCAAGCGCGGTATGTGCTGCGTGTGCGTGTTTCCTAGTGTCGTCCCTGTACGGACAGGTCCATGTTGATCGAGTCGCTCGTGCTATTCTTGGCTCTGCAAGGATCCGTGTCGTCTCGCTGCAGCGCACACGGACTACGGTCGAGCGTGACGAGCACGTCGAGACCAGAGACACATGGGGACACGATCACGTCGCAAGCAGGGTGTCAGGAGCATGCGCAGAGAGCAAGCACGAGCCTGCCATTCAGCAGCTTGGGAGCTCTTGTTGGGTGGCCTACAGCTCGCCAGATCCTTCCAAGAGGGGTGACAGAAGGCCACGCCGACTCGCCCAAGGTAAGACCATTATGACGTTGAAAACTGCTCCCGCCAAGCCCCTCTTGTAGTCGTGTATCAACTCTGCAGCCGCTCGTGTTGCGCCGCGCTTCTCGGCGTTCGCCACAGCCAGCATCGCCATTTGCGGTGTCGAAATGATGAGATTCTCTTGTTATCTTTACACGGAGAAAAAAAAATGGCTTTGCTCGTACGTAATCATACTGCTACATATCCACTGCTGCTGCTGCTGCTGCTGTACACGTACGTACAGATATGACGAATCGATAGCTGTGTATAAACGTATAAAAAAAAAACACCCCTTTTGTTCACGCGGCATCACCACCCGAGGTGGTATATATACCAGGTACGCGCAATACAAGTGTGTTATGTAGGTGTATATACGTCCGTACGAATAATTACTTGTAAAGCAGTACTGGTATAATATACCACCCCGGGTGGGTGATGCAGCGTGACAAAAGAGGGTGTTTTTTTGTATACGTTTATACAGCAGACGATTCGTCATAATCGTACGTACGTTACAGGCAGCAGCAGCAGTGGAATATGTAGCAGTATGATACCGTACGAGCAAAGCATTTTTTTCTCCGTGTAAAGATATAACAAGAGAACTCTCATCATCGACACCGCAATGGCGATGCTGGCTGTGGACGACACGCGAGAAGCGCGGCGCAACTGCACGGAGCGCATCAGAGTGATACACTACTACAAGAGGGCTTGGCGGGAGCAGTTTTCAACGCAAATGGTCATACCTGGGCGAGTCGGCGTGGCCTTCTGTCACCCCTCTTGGAAGGATCTGGCGAGCTGTAGGCCACCCAACAAGAGCTCCCAAGCTGCTGATGGCAAAGCTCGTGCTTGCTTCTGCGCTGCTCTGACACCCTGCGTGCGAACGCGATCGTGTCCCCATGTTGTCTCTGGTCTGGACGTGGTGCTCGTTCACGCTCGACAGTAGCGTGCGCTGCAGGCGAGACGACACGGATCCGGTTGCAGAGCCCAAGAAGAGGCACGAGCGACTCGATCCACATGGACACTGTCCATACAGGGACCGACACTAGGAACACAGCACACCGACAGACACATCGCGCTTGAAAACGAAAATAGTTGAACGAGCACTGTTCCCAAAGATGTTGGGAGCACAGGCAAGCGGGCGAGCCCCTGGCGGCTCCAACTGAGAAAAGTCTTAGGGGTTGAGTGTGCGGGCTCGGTGGTTGCTCGAGACGTGTCTGTCTAGCGATGTACGCGAGCAGCAGAGCCAAAGCACGCGTGCTCCGCCACAGGCGAGAATCGAGGCATGCGTTGGCCTTGGCGACCTCTTGTGTCTTTGTGGAGCTGGCCTGAAGCGGAGAGATCGGTGATTTCCCGTCTCGCGATGTTCTTTGTTGCGTCATACCAAAATCTCCGAAAAAATATCGTATCTTCATCTTTGAAAAGATAAATAATATATAAAAGTGAAATTTATAGAAAAAATTCCAGGTTTCGATGTCCCCGACTGTACCAAACAGACACGCCACATCCCAGCGAGAGCGAAGGGGGGGGGGGGAAAGGTGTTCCGAGAGAATGGCATAACATAAATAAGTACGACGATGAGCGACTGGCTCTCGCCATTATTTTAGCCGAATCGCCCCCGGCGGTGAGCGGGGGGGGGTCGCGGCAGCAAATACGATGAGTATGTATGTACCAAAACCAAAACATGTTCAACACAAACTACGACTACCGCTCGCTGTGTCTGATAACAGCAACAACAATAACAATAGCACGTATGTATATAGACGGCGGCGATGGTAAGAAAAACAACAAATCACTGGAACAATAACTAAAATAAATGTCGAGGGGCTGGAGCCGGGAGGGGGGGGGGGGTAGGCACCCAAATCTCGATTGTTTTGTATCTCGACGGTATATCATATCAAGCGACACACGACACAACACCAACTCTTCATTTTCTGCTGTCAACACCAGGTCGTGCCAAGCGCCAAGTAGTGCCAGACGTGCGACAGAAGGAGTCGTGCTGCTGCGCTACTGCTTCGTACTGCTGTTTGTTGCTGCTGCTGGTGCTGCGGCTTCGGATTGTTGCTCTTTTCGAGCCTTCCGGCCTGACGACTCAGATTGCAGCGCTGCTGATGTTATCAACGCCGACATCGAGACCCAACAACAAAGCAGCAGTCGGGAGGAAATATCTTTTGCAGAAGGACATCCATTACATCGGTGTTCACAACTCGCAGCTCGACACAGATAACAGCATCTTCTCGACAACGCCTTCGGCCAAGGCCGGCTACTTCACCTCCATGGAGAAGCTCGATACGGCTGTCTCGAGAAGGATGTGGGCTTCAAGCCTCATCAGCGCGCTGCCAAGCTTTTTGTTTGGGTGAGTTGTATCTATTGCACAGCAGCGAATTACGGAACTGCTCTGCCAGTACTGCTGCCGCTGCTGCTGCTTGCTGCTGTATCGCTGTGTAGGTGTACGTGCACCATGCCGCTGCTGCTGTCCTCTCGGAGCAACCAAAGGCAGGCTTCTTTGTGCTTGGGTTTGGGCATACCTGGGTACTTTTTTGCGACAACTACGTACGAAGAATAGGTTTGGAGATACTGTACTCCATATGTACACCCCATACAGCAAAAGGCGCAGGGTGGGGAGAGCAGCCACGGATGACATACATATGCTGGAAGGGTCTCACAAAGCAACACGCCGGCATATCGGAGCACAGTTAGGGTATCGTGCGAGAACAGCTGCAGATTGTTGCATGTTGCACGTTCCATTGGGCATTTGCCAACCTTGAAGAACAAGAAGTGCGGCGTAATCTCAATCTCCCTTCTCGTTCGCTCTCTCTACTCTTGGCATCTCTCTCTCTCTCTCTACCTCCCTCTCTCGACGAACAGCAATGCACTCCAGGAGTGCACAAAGGCAGCAGTCAACCAGATGTTTTGTCATTATTGGCGATAGCTCTACACCAGCAGCAGCAGCAGCAGCAGCAGCAGCAGCAGCAGCAGCAGTAGTAGTCGTAGCAAAGCAATGGTCGTACGTACGTACAGGTGTGCGTCGTGTCTGTCCGGGTATGTAAGAACTGTTCAGTCATTAATATTAACACTCAAATGTTCCTTATATTTACGGACATAGTGATTTATAGTCGCAGCAACAACAGTCATACTGATGATATGCCCCCACAGCCCGCACAGCCCGGTGTGCACAGCAGCCCGGGTACAGCAGTACGGAGTACAGAGTAGCCAAAGCGCCAAAGCAATATGACCGCCTCATTGGGGGAAGCCGCCTTGTTCATTCCAGGTTGAGTGCAATTCCCCAGTATCGCCAAGCGATTATGACCGCCTTATATCGGGATACCGCCCTACTCAGACCGCCTTATATCGGGGTACCCGGGGAACACCCGGGTACTCGTCTAACAGCCGAGTACTCGAATGCCCGGGGCCCAAAATACTCGGCGAGTATTAATTGGTCCCCGTCCCCGTCACGGGTATTAGCAAGCCGAGCATTACTATCGAGCACGCGGGTAATTGGCAAAAGGGTAACACTATAGTATGGTGTCACATGTGAGGCATGAGACAGCGTTTTCATTTTGAAAAGGGTTTCCCTCGAGAATATGTACCAAATACTACCCAGGGCACGTGATTTAGGGGACAGTAAGTTGCCATCGCCGGGATTCCTAAGGCATATCAACGGGTACCCGGGTACCCGGGTAATCGGGTACTCGTTTAAACCGCGTACTCGTTTAAACCGGGTACCCGGGTACCCGGGCCCCAAATAATCGGCGAGTATGAAGTGTTACCCGTACGTACCCGTGACGGGTATTTGCAAGCCGGGTAATACTCGCGAGTACCCGGGTAATTGGTAAAAGGGTAGCACCTCTAACTACTACCCTCATGCTACTGCCTTGTTGGCGAGTGACCTTATTACGTGTGTCTCCCCCACTTCGGAGGTGGGCCTTGACACTTCCCTCGGGCCTCTCAGCCTACTCTCAGCTTTTAATTGCCGACCGGGAAAATTATTTGTTCGGGATCGGTCCTGGAAGTCTTCTTTGTTTCTTCAACTAATTAAAAAAAAATGTGCTTTGCGCACGCATCATCATACGCGGCCGATGATAACTCGCCTTACACGGAACGAGATGACACCAAACCTTCGAGGCTTCGTGGATCATTTGTCTGAGAGTGGTTGGCAACTGGCGAGCCTGAGACGCTAATGAGCTGTCTCTGGACCTCTCGCCCGAAATGCGACAGCCTCACCAATTTATATATATATTTTTCAAACTTTTTGTTTGATTCTCGAGTTTGCCGTATTTATTCAGGGTCGGTCTTAGAATTATTTTTGTGCTTTGTTTATTCGATTTAAATTTTCAAAGAATGGTGCAGCAGCATCCGCGATCGATGATACCTTGCCTTAGGTTCGATCCTATAAGGAGGAGTGAATTTCAGTTTTTTTCGGACTTTTCGGGTTATTTCTGCTTTTCCCGAAATAATTTCTGGAAAATCAGAAAAAAAAATATCCCCGAAAATACTCGCCTTTAAGTTTTTCAGGTTTTTTAGGTACGAGGGTGAGGAGGATCGACTAGACTGGCCAGGCTTGTCTCCAAGGTCCTTTGCAGGCCATGGCCGAGCGCAGAAGGCGCAATAGCTTTCTGAGCTCTCATCATCGAGTTGACACAGTGACCGCACCGAGGTGGCCGACCGACCGAGCTCGCTGAGGGCAGTACGTAGCTCAAACGTTTGTAGCGTTGGGTGTCGTAGCGCGACTAGTTGGTGATGGATTTCACTCTCCGAGGCACCGACACCTGCCTACGAGCCAGGCCGACTGCAGTGAGACCACCACACGGATGGTTACCGCGAGCGCTCCTGCTGTAGTGACGGTTTTGTGCCTGGTGGACGATTATTTGCGAGGCAGCTGAAGCTCGTACTCGATAGGATTTACCCATTTTAGAATTTGGGAAAATACCGAAATTTCAGGGGAAAAAATGAAAGAGTACGTATCGTTAGGATCGACCCTTAGCCGGAACGAGATTATTTTCTTCCTGCGCGCACGACCTCTTGGCATTTGCAAGTCGCACTGCACCATTTCAACAACATATTTTATCTGATTACACTTTCGTCTGATCTACTTCCTTGAGCGAGCGTAGCAGGCGGCGTATAGCCGCCCGCGCAGCGCAGCCTTGTACTTTATACTGCTGTCACAGAAGTTGGCAATGTATCACTGGTCAATGTCAAATGTAAAAAATGTTATTGCCAATGTCAATGTCAACGTCTACGTAGTCAAGCAAGAAGAGGTGTTTCTTTTTCGCTACGAGCACCACACCAGCCACACCGTGTCATATCATACGTACTGCTGTGGTTCGTGCCTTCCCCACTTCGAGCCAGAAATTATGCCACACCGCCGCAGCTCGAGCTCGCCCAGCACAAACACGACCTCTCGTTTCAGTAACGTTGCTGTACTGCACTTCTTCTACGAGCATCATACTTAAAGTATGAAAACGAAGGGTGTATGTACTTACTTACTGTAGTTATTCCTCCACACCGCGTTCGCGCCATATGACTGCTGCGCTGTTAGGTACTGCATCTCGGCCCTGAATACCGCTCTCGTCACGGGCGAGACCGGCAGCTCCGAGCAGTGCTTCACCGGGGAAGATGCCACCTGCCCGAAAGGCTCAGCTCTGAGAGACCTAGACCTACCGACCGCTCAGCAGGAAGTGGCCACCTCGCTCCTCATCGCGGGGGCGTGGATGGGGTCGATGCTGGCGAGCAGGCCGTCCGACGCGCTGGGCCGTAGGTAGGTCAGGGTTTTGTTAAAAAAAAATGGGGGGGGGGGTTCCGTTCAGTGTTGGTGTGCGTGTGTTGTGGTATGTCGGTGGCGAATCGTGTTGATCTGGCCACCCTTGACTTGCCTGACACGTTGTCGATTGTCGACAACTGAAAGGGTAATGAAATTGATACATGGGACTAACCGTTTTAGCGTTTGGGACCCATGCCTAGCGACCAAATAATAGTTGAACTTTTCACGGGTCTGACCCGGCCCGCGGATCGGGCCGGTAGGTTTTCCAAATCTCAAAGGTCGGGTCCGGTCAGGTCGGGTCGAGTCACCAGATATTCAAAATCTCAGGGGTCAGGTCGGGTCGGGTCGGGTCGGAAGGCCTCTAAAATCTCACGAGTCGGGTCGGGGGGTCAGCTGTCGAAAGCTCAAACTGAAAAAAAGTCGCGTGTTGTACAGCAGCCCCTTACGTCGAAGTTCGGATACACTCCCTCCCCCAGCAGCCTGGGCTGTTTACGAGTGTGGCCGACGCTGTACGTAACCATCATTATTTGCTTTCGACGTCGTCGGGTAGGACGAACGAACGTTTTTTGTATGAAGATAACACACTACTGCTGTACTGCTGTACCCTGCTGGTACATACCAGTATTGTATAGGTATGTACTTTTACGTACACCGTACGTATTGATTGTACTGCTGTACCGTCGTCGTTTCCGTTGGCGGTCATCACGGTTGCTCCGGCACAGTAAGAGTGCAGGCAAGGAGGCGTGTGTGGGAGGGGGGGGGCACATACCCGTTTGTTGCTTGACGTAGTCATTTGACCATTGACGACACACCTCTTTCGAGACGGAGCACCGGAGGAGGGGGTGGGGTACTCATGTCGTGCATGGCCGTAGTTGTATGACCATAGACCCTCGCATCCCTACAAATGCCGGGGCGAGCGGGGGCAGGAGAAGAAGGGATGGGCGTGGGGGGGGGGTGTACTCATGTTGTGCACGGCCGTAGTCAT
Source organism: Saccharina japonica (assembly GCA_008828725.1). NCBI lineage: Eukaryota > Phaeophyceae > Laminariales > Laminariaceae > Saccharina > Saccharina japonica. The sequence continues at coordinate 46,239 of MEHQ01002368.1, forward strand.
ATGACCATAGACCCTCGCATCCCTACAATGCCGGGACGGAGCGCGTTGGGTTTTCACCAACCAGGCAGACATTGCTTGCACCAAGCGCGAAACGCCGTGAGGTATTGGGCGAGTCGCATGGAGGGTGAGCTGCATCCTGCTAAGAACCGCCTCTGAGGCGGACTTGCATATGGACGACAGCTTCAATGAGTTAAATTTAATTTCTGGTGTGGCCACTTCCGGAGACAGCAATGGGTTTTACTATGTAACTGCCTCGCGGACGCCTTACCATATTAACACTACGTGATACGACCATTCCCCTTGTGCGGAACAAAGGTTCTCCACCCCGCACAAATGATCTACTCGACCGCCAGCTTTGGTGACCGCCAAACAAAAAAAAAAAAAAACGGACCCTGGTTGTCAGCTCACGCAGGAGGGCGTGTTTTCAGCGTCGTTGCCAACCGACGCCAACCCAACCTATAAATATATAAAATATTTATATGACGGGGGGGGGGGTCATTCACCACGTCAGC
>MEHQ01002717.1:0-62546 GCA_008828725.1 Saccharina japonica
ATCGGCTGCCTTGCTCGCGTAGTCTGCATCGGCAAACATTTCATCAATAACCCAAACATAAAACACAACATCAATACCCACCCCAAGTTCATGGAAGTAAACTCAGCAGTTGGCGGCAGCTGCGGTGATAGCGGTGGCTGCGGTGGCGGCAGGGCAGGTGCTGGCGTACACCACACACCCAGCACTTCAGGTGGCATCGGTGCAGCAGCGGACGAAGTTGCCTCCCCCCCCGCTGTCAGCGACGGCGCCACCAGCGAGGTGCTAGGAGGCGCCAAGATTATGCCCTGTGAGAACACCGAACTCGACACCCGCGCTCTTGCCTCCTGCGCCATCGCACATCCGACCCTGGGAACTAGCTCTCCCGTGACGCAGATACCATCCTCGCTTGTCGTTACCCCCAAAATAGATTCGTTGGCGTGAGCGCGGGAAACGTGGAAGGTGTTATCCTCTACTTCAGAGACATGGCGCTTACCGATTAAACATTTCCGTTCGCTCGGGGCCAGTACTGCAGCGGCCATCCCGATTTTAGCAACATGGTGCGTTGGGGAAAACGGGGAGGTTGAGGGGGTGACCGATATTGTAGGCTCTGTACACTGCCCTGCAGTGGGCGTGGGGGGAAACTCTCCCTTAGTTCGTAAATCGTCACCGATTTGTACTGTACGCTCTCCTTGTACTGTTGGCGGTGCCGGAAAAATATATTATGTATGCACTCCAATCAGCTCTACTCGTAATGCAGGTGGGGGCGAGAGGATACCGTCTTCTTGCGCTTCATTCAGCTTTACCCGTACAGTAGGCGGGGGCGGGATAAACATATCATCATTCACCTCTACTTGTACAGTAGGTGGGGGCGGGAGGATACCGTTTTCTTGCGCTTCGTTCAGCTCTACACGTACAGTACGCGGGGGCGGAAGGAAATTATCCTCTTGCACTCCATTCACCTCTACGTGTACAGTAGGCGGGGGCGGGAGAGAATTATCCTCTTGCACTCTATTCACCTCTACGTGTACAGTAAGCGGGAGCGGGGGGAAATCGTCCTCATGCACTCTATTCACCTCTGCTTGTACAGTACGCGGGGGCGGAAGAGAAATCATCCCTCATGCACTCGACGATACAGCTCACCTGTGCAACAGTAGGCCGGGAGCGGGGAAAACTGATATCCCCTGGCACTCTTTGGCATCTACTAGCACTAAGCGGTGAGCGCGGAGAAAATCTGTCCTACACAGCACTCCTATTGGCCGTACACCAAGCACTAGCACAGCAAGCAGTAGGCGGGGGCGAGGGAGATAATTATGCCTCACACCCTCCATACGTTTCTACAGCAACGGTACCACCGAGGGGGCAGGGAAAAATATCTATGCCCAATCCATTGGACCTACGGTACAGCAAGCAGTAGACGGAGGCAGGTGAAAGTCCTGCTACACAAACTCCATTGGTTCTACTACCAAGCACACCAGCACAGCAGGCGGTGGGCGGGGGCGAGGGAGAAAATCATCTGCCCTACATTCCATTGGCCTTCTACCGCAGTAGGCGGGGGAGGGAGAAAAAAGTCTACACAGTCACTCATCCAGTCACTATTCTACCGGGGTAACAGCGGTGGCTGGGAGAGGGAGAAAATCATCCGCATAAACTCCATTCGCTGCTACATCAGTAGGCGGGGGAGAGAGAAAATTTTCTTTCCACACTCCATTCGCTTCTACCGCAGTAGGCGGGGGCGGGAAGGAAATCGTCCTCGCACACTCCATAATCCTCTCTACTATTCGTAACAATGTAGCTGGAGAGGGAGAGAATCATCTTCAGCCGTTCCATTGGCTGCTACACGAGTAGGCGGGGGCGAGGGAAAATCTGCTACACACACTCCATTGGCTTCTACACCAAGCACACCAAGCACAGCAAGCAGTAGGCGGGGGCGAGGGAGAAAATTATCTACACACATTCCATTCGCTTCTACAGCAGTAGGCGGGGGAGGGAGAAAAATATCTACGCACAATCCATTCGCTTCTACCGGGTACAGCAGCAGTAGGCGGGGGAGGGAGAAAATCATCTACATAAACTCCATTCGCTTCTACAGCAGTAGGCAACGGGAGGGACGGGGGGGGGGTATTGGGGGGGATACTGGAGTGACTGCAGCTATATTTACTGGATATGAGGGGGAAAGCCTGGTAGCACGCACAGAGGAGCATTTGGTAACGGGGGAAAATGATCTTGGCCCCGAAGGCCCCCAAGAAGTGCACTCCAGTCGAGTCTATYATAGTGTGACGGCATGCTTGGCCTGTACTGGGCGCAGCGAGAACAGATTGCTGACAAGGCCGTCCACTACGTAAACTCGTGATAACTGTACACCTACGTCTGTATCACAGTGCAACTTCAAGTTCAAAGTCCCTACGAAAAGAACCTTTTTGACTGTACCATCACCAACCGCGACCCACGCCTGTCCCTTATAGGGCGCCTTGCGATTAAACACGTTTGTAGCGTCTCCTGTCATGTGATTGGTAGCTCCGCTATCACACGTCCATACAATTTTGTTATCAGAAATCGCTACACCTGAGTGACCAACAAACGCATCCTCAGACTTGCCTTGAGGCACAAAATGTGCCGTCAGTAAGTGTAGTGCCGTTTGACCTCCACCATGGTCATTACGGCCAGGCTCGCGCCACCCCGGTTGGTACTGCTGTTGGCTACCACCACTCCAGGCCGTTCCATGCTGTAGCTGCTGCCGACGATGCTGCTGATACTGCTGCAGGTAGTGCTGTTGCTGATACTGCTGCTGCTGATACTGCTGCTGCGGGTACTGCTGCTGCAGGTGCTGCTGCTCATACTGCTGCTGCTGACACTGCTCCTCCTGCACGTAGTAGTGCTGCTGGTGCTCCTGACCAGATCCTCGGTTCCCCCTTCCTCTCCTTTGGTGTCGCCCCCAGCACTTGCCCCAGTCGTCACCACTCATCATCCCACGTTCGCCGCTGTCGAACAGGGCGTGGACATTTGCCCCTTGCTCCTCCTTTCCTCCATGCTTCCGCTCAACAAGGTCTGGGCGAGCTCGTGACTCTACCTATTTCGCTTCCATCATTTTCCGCCATCCTTGACAGATGGTGCTCGCTTTAATCGCTGCCCCTAGCCCACAGAGTCTCGACGGACAACGCTAGCGTAATCGATGCTCTGGGGCGTGATAGGTCTTACGCAGTCAGGCGAGATAAATGTCACTCACGATGAAGGTTGGAAGGACTCTCGTGTTGGATTATATCGAGGAGGAGAAGAAGAAGTGTTCTCCTGGGACGTCGGGCGTCGGTCACAATGACAGTTCCCAGTGACTTTAGGAGCTGGGTTATGTCAGGCAAATGAAACGTTTTCCTATCATCCCCCCGTTTTTCCTACTTTATCGAAGTAACTTATTCCGGCTCTGAAGCCTGTACCCCCCTGACCAGCCCGTTGTAGCCAGTTGTGCACTTACACCAGTACATGTTTTGCGTATCTTGTTTACTGACGGTTTTCAAAATCCGAACCTTCCCGAGCGGCCTTCAAACTGCTCTATTCAGACCTTTATCGCCCAGTTGTGTACTGAAAATCAGACATTTTATGAGAATCATTTGGTTCTCCAACGACGTGCAAGATCTGAACCTTCCACGAGCACCCGCTGTCCACTGCGGGAAATATCCGACACTTGAGCTGCTTGCAGCAGCAGCACCCCACATGCATATGCGTACAGGTGCCCTGTCGTTGTGCCCGCTGTTGTTGACATCCTGTTGTCACGACGCAGCAAGCAATTCGCAATAATCGATTCGCTGTGAGCTGCTGCTGCTGCTGCTGCTGCTGTGCAGGACAAGTGTGTGCCCGTGTCTTTTGTCTTGTCACGAACACCTGCTGTGCCCGTTGTCCACATACATACACAACATGCGTGCAGGTGCGCTGTTGTTGTGCCCGCTGTTGTTGACAGCCTGTTATCACGACGCAGCAAGCAAGTCTCAAGAATCGATTCGCTGTGAGCTGCTGCTCCTGCTGCTGCTGCTGTGCTAAACTTGCTGTTGACAGCCTGTTATCACGACGGTCGCAAGGATCGATTCGCTGCGCAGAGCTGCTGCAGCTGCTGCTGTGGAATATCGCCGCTTTTCTATGAGCACACCGTCACCCTTCCACGAACACCTGCTGCTGTGCCCGCTCTTGACAAGCTGTTATCACGACGCATGATATATACCGGCCATTCGTGTGAACACGGTGACCCTAGGATGGGTCGGAGCGTAAACGAGCTCTCCCGCATTCGCGTTCACAATTCATGACGCAGTCGTTTGGTTTGGTTTGAATCCATGTCTGTCGAGGACTCGGAATCTCGCCGGCTTCGATACATTTTCCCAGTGACTTTAGGAGCTGGGTTATGTTCCCAGTGACTTTAGGAGCTGGGTTATTCCCAGTGACTTTAGGAGCTGGGTTATGTCAGGCAAATGAAACTTTTCCTATCACCCCCCCGTTTTTCCAACTTTATCCAAGTAACTTATTCCGGCTCTGAAGCCTGTCCCCCCCCTGACCAGCCCGTTGTAGCCAGTTGTGCACTTACACCTGACACCAGTAAATTTTTTGCGTATCTTGTTTACTGACGGTTTTCAAAATCCGAACCTTCCCGAGCGGCCTTAAAACTGCTCTATTCAGACCTTTATCGCCCAGTTGTGTACTGAAAATCAGACATTTTATGAGGATCATTTGGTTCTCCAACGACGTGCAAGATCTGAACCTTCCACGAGCACCCGCTGTCCACTTCAGGAAATATTCGACACCTGAGCTGCTTGCAGCAGCAGCACCCCACATGCATATGCGTACAGGTGCCCTGTTGTTGTTGTGCCCGCTGTTGTTGACATCCTGTTATCACGAAGCAATTCGCAATAGTCGATTCGCTGCGAGCTGCTGCTGCTGCTGCTGCTGTGCAGGACGAGTGTGTGCCCGTGTCTTTTGTCTTGTCACGAACACCTGCTGTGCCCGTTGTCCACATATATACAACATGCATGCAGGTGCGCTGTTGTGGACAGCCTGTTGTGACGACGCAGCAAGCAAGTCTCAAGAATCGATTCGCTGTGAGCTGATGCAGCTGCTGCTGCTAAACTTGCTGTTGACAGCCTGTTATCACGACGGTCGCACGGATCGATTCGCTGCGCAGAGCTGCTGCTGCTGTGGAATATCGCCGCTTTTCTATGAGCACACCCTCACCCTTCCACGAACACCTGCTGCTGTGCCCGCTCTTGACAACAAGCCTGTTATCACGAACCATATATTTATCACCGCCATCGTGTGGAACACGGGACCCTAGAATGGTCGGAGCGTAAACGAGCGCATCGCGTTCAGCGAATTCATGACGCAGTTCGTTGGTTGGTTTGATCATTGTCTGTCGAGGAAACTCGCGTAAATCTCGCCGCTTCCGATACATTTTTTCCCAGTGACTTTAGGAGCTGGGTTATGTTCCCAGTGACTTTAGGAGCTGGGTTATTCCCAGTGACTTTAGGAGCTGGGTTATGTCAGGCAAATGAAACTTTTCCCTATCATCCCCCCGTTTTTCCTACTTTATCCAAGTAACTTATTTCGGCTCTGAAGCCTGTCCCCCCCCTGACCAGCCCGTTGTAGCCAGTTGTGCACTTACACCTGACACCAGTAAATTTTTTGCGTATCTTGTTTACTGACGGTTTTCAAAATCCGAACCTTCCCGAGCGGCCTTAAAACTGCTCTATTCAGACCTTTATCGCCCAGTTGTGTACTGAAAATCAGACATTTTATGAGGATCATTTGGTTCTCCAACGACGTGCAAGATCTGAACCTTCCACGAGCACCCGCTGTCCACTTCAGGAAATATTCGACACCTGAGCTGCTTGCAGCAGCAGCACCCCACATGCATATGCGTACAGGTGCCCTGTTGTTGTTGTGCCCGCTGTTGTTGACATCCTGTTATCACGAAGCAATTCGCAATAGTCGATTCGCTGCGAGCTGCTGCTGCTGCTGCTGCTGTGCAGGACGAGTGTGTGCCCGTGTCTTTTGTCTTGTCACGAACACCTGCTGTGCCCGTTGTCCACATAACATACATACACAACTGTATGCAGGTGCGCTGTTGTTGACTGCCTGTTGCCACGACGCAGCAAGCAAGTCTCAAGAATCGATTCGCTGTGAGCTGTTGCAGCTGCTGCTGTGCTAAACTTACTTGCTGTTGACAGCCTGTTATCACGACGGTCGCAAGGGTCGATTCGCTGTGCAGAGCTGCTGCTGCTGCTGCTGTGGAATATCGCCGCTTTTCTATGAGCACACCCTCACCCTTCCACGAACACCTGCTGCTGTGCCCGCTCTTGACAACAAGCTGTTATCACGACGCATACTTATCACCGGCCATCGTGTGAACACGGTGAACGCTAGATGGTCGGAGCGTAACGAGCGCATCGCGTTCAGATTCATGGACGAGTGTTGGTTTGGTTGATCCTATGTCTGTCGGAGGACTCGGATCTCGCTCGCTTCGATACATTTTTTCCCAGTGACTTTAGGAGCTGGGTTATGTTCCCAGTGACTTTAGGAGCTGGGTTATTCCCAGTGACTTTAGGAACTGGGTTATGTCAGGCAAATGAAACGTTTTCCTATCATCCCCCCGTTTTTCCTACTTTATCGAAGTAACTTATTCCGGCTCTGAAGCCTGTACCCCCCTGACCAGCCCGTTGTAGCCAGTTGTGCACTTACACCAGTACATTTTTTGCGTATCTTGTTTACTGACGGTTTTCAAAATCCGAACCTTCCCGAGCGGCCTTCAAACTGCTCTATTCAGACCTTTATCGCCCAGTTGTGTACTGAAAATCAGACATTTTATGAGGATCATTTGGTTCTCCAACGACGTGCAAGATCTGAACCTTCCACGAGCACCCGCTGTCCACTGCAGGAAATATCCGACACCTGAGCTGCTTGCAGCAGCAGCACCCCACATGCACATGCGTACAGGTGCCCTGTTGTTGTGCCCGCTGTTGTTGACATCCTGTTATCAAGACGCAGCAAGCAATTCGCAATAATCGATTCGCTGTGAGCTGCTGCTCCTGCTGCTGCTGCTGCTGCTACTACTGCTGCTGTGAGGACGAGTGTGTGCCCGTATCTTTTGTCTTGTCACAAACACCTGCTGTGACCGTTGTCCACATACATACATAAACAACATGCGTGCAGGTGCGCTGTTGTTGTGCCCGCTGCTGTTGACAGCTTGTTGTCACGACGCAGCAAGCAAGTCTCAAGATCCGATTCGCTGTGAGCTGCTGCTGCTGCTACTGCTGTGCTAAACTTGCTGTTGACAGCCTGTTATCACGACGGTCGCAAGGATCGATTCGCTGTGCAGAGCTGCAGCTGCTGCTGTGGAATATCGCCGCTACTCTATGAGCACACCGTCACCCTTCCACGAACACCTGCTGCTGTGCCCGCTCTTGACTACAACAAGCTGTTATCACGACGCAAGCCAGCCATCGCGACGCAAGCCAGCCGTGAGGATCGATTCGCTGTGCGCGCTGCTGTGCGGTATCGTCGCTGTAATCACTACGCAACAGCTAGCAGGTCACAATGATCGATTCGCTGTGCAAAGCCGCTGCTGCTGCTGCTGCTGCCGCTGTGAAAAAAACAATAGTCACCTTTTCTACCAAGTATTGCACAACGAGCTCCTGCTGCTGCTGTGCAGTATCGTCGCCGTTATAACGACGCTTTACAACCTGTTATCACGATGCAAGCCAGCCACATCGCGACACAAGCCAGCCGTGCGGATCGATTCGCTGTGCGAGCTGCTGTGCGGTCTCGTCGCTCTTATCACTCGCAAGCAGGTCGCAAAGATCGATTCGCTGTGCAGAGTCGCTGCTGCTGCTGCTGCTGTGAAATAACATATCGTAACTTCTTCTATGAGCACAACGAGCGTTGTCCTTGTTCTTGGATTGCGTGTGATGCAGATCTTTGTTTTCAGGAGGGGGGGGGTTCAACGCTATATTTTTGGGCATTAGCTAAAAATAGGTATACCTGCGCACTTTGAGCCATTTATAGGTACACTGCGTAATGTACACCGCAAACGGCTTCCTGGCCCGCCTGATATTGGGATTGCGCTGCATTGTACCTACTAATGGCTTAAAGTGTGCAGGTATACCTATTATTGGCTACCTATTTTACGTATCACCCATTTTTGGCTTCAAGTGTACCTATAAATGGCTCGAACGATCAGTTTTTGGCAACTGAAATATCCCGACTTCCGGTTGTGCTTCTGCCGTTGATTTGTTGTTTTTGTTAATAATAATGTTGGTACCGCTCCATGTTTGTTTTGCAGCCCCTTTTATTTATCTTGCTGGTGTTTTTTGCACACACACGCACATTGTATGTCTTCCAGCGTGTCTTTCCGGTGGCCTACTTTTTGTCATGGGCGGCATTTTTCGTTAATAACCAAGCACAACAACAACAACAAACGACGCCTCTCTGCTTCTTGCGTTTCGATGGGCTTCCTATCTGGACGCGTGGTATGCTCTGTCTATACTGTTCACCTCTTTCTTTGTGGCTGCATCCTTTGGCGTGCATTCTACGGCATTATTTTGTCCCCCCCCGTTTTTTCCTGTCTTCTGCACCATTTCACACATACATACATTGTATTATTACAAGGGCTCCGCTTCGCGGGCGGCTGACGCCGCCCGCTACGCTCGCGCAAGGAAAGGGGTACAGAAGAGGYCCCCATGATGTAGTGCAGGCACCGCGACTTGAAAATGACCAAGAGGTTCATGGTGCAGCAAAGAAACGGCGGACTTGACATGCATGCAAAACATGCTCGGGGTGCACAATAATAGCTCCATGCTCCATGACGACAAAGCTGTACGTTCGAAAGAGAAAGCACAGCAACACGGCTCACGGCACGGCGCTGCGCTGTCTGCTGTGGGTGTGTGAGTTGTGCATTTTTCGTGAGTATGTGTGGTAGTACAACACCCTTATTAATATTACGAGTACGACGTACTTCGTACTTTGTACGAGTATACCTGGTATACTTTATTGTATGAAAGAGAAAACGCACAACACCAGCACGGTCGCCAAGTTGTGAAGAATGCAAAACAAAAAAATCCACAAAACTGAGAAAGACGTATGATACATACGTACTCGTACTCGTACTCGTACTCGACTCGTACTCGATACTCACTTACTCGTACTCGATCTACTCGTACTGTGACTCGTACTCGACGACCGACGAATACGACTGACCGCTCAACGCAACAACACAGCTACAAAGCAGTAGCACTTCGAATGACATACGAACTCCTATTCGTATAGTATTCGTATCGTGATCGCGCCGCTCAAAAAAACAAAAAGTTAAAACGACTGCTGTCGCGTTCTGTCACCCTCGACGCTTCCAGCCACCCCGGGATCACCTCGCCATCGATTCGGCCCGGGTCCAGCTTTAGTACCTCTCTGTCCCAGTGAGCCCCGTGGCCCGCATCGCGTGAAGCTCGGTGCTCACCGTGGCCCTCGTTCGCCCGCTCGAGCATGATGGTGTTCAAACCGCCTTGCTGTCACTCTCTGATTAAAAATTTTGCTGTGTGTTCCGAAAAATAAGCACCGCTTGAATGTTCTTTTACACTTATAAAAGACCTTTATAATTATGACATACTTAATTGATACAGCAAGCAGCAACGCAGACGAAGACCCTTCATGCTTCCCTCGTGTCTCGATGGACACGCCCGCCTAGCCACGAAAAAGGCGACCGCGCTCCTTCCGTCCCCCCCCTCTACTGGCCAGTGCCCTCCCATACCGGCGATGGTGCCGGGCTCGCCCGCGCTGCCGTGCTCTCTGGGTACCCGCACGAACCCAAAACCGAAAGAGGAAGAAGCCTCTCGCAACTAAAGTATACACGGAACAAAGAGATGACCAAGTAATGAAAGGAGGCGGTGTTCAAAGTGGGGCTTTGAGTGGCCAGGGATGAGCAATCCCTGGGCGAGATATTAGTAAGTAAGTCTATGTGTATGTGGCCATTCGGCTATTCGCCAAGGTCGAAAATATTTCGACCTTCCGGAAGGTGTATACTTGAAAAGGTAGTCCCCTGATTTATCTGTGTACCCGGAAAGGTAGTAATCATTTCAACCTTCCCGAGGTCAGTGCCTTAGTCAAGGTCGGACCTAGCGTCATGACTACGGTTAGCGGGGTCTGAACCTTAGCGTGGTTGGTACCCTGAAGATTGTCAACCTTATCGATGCTGTTTTCATACCTGGTATACCCGTAAGATTGGTGGCATTGTTGGCGTTGTTGTAACCGTTACAAGGACGCCTCTTCGGCATTACCAGGTATTATTAACAGGAGATACTCGAGGTAATACTACTGCTTCATGCAAGCTTCATGCATTATTTGTTTTCTCAACCCACGAAAAAATAGTTTGACAGACAGCCTTGACGCTTGACAAACTTCACTCATGACCGTCAACAGACAGACATCTTTGCCCGCCTTGTGCCACAGCCTCCCCGGAAATACGTCACTGGGACCGGCGTGCATCTGCCCTGCACGCGGCTGATATATGATGTCGCAGGTGCTAGCTCCTTGTTGGCAAGAGGTGTTGTCTCAGTGCCAGGGTAATAGTAGCAGATAAACCGACAGGGATTGATTTTCCCGTGGCAGGTTGAGTAGCCGATTCATCAACGACCTGGCTGCGTATCACAGCACATACTTCACGCCAAATAGAATGGACGAGAAGGATTCGTGCCTCTGCGTGGAAGCGTGAAGCCGTTGCTGGAAATGGATGCCTAGGTGTAGGATGGAGGTGGTTCCCCCGATGCTACGCGGAGTAGCAGCTTCGTCAACAACCTGGCTGCGTGTTGCATCATGTGTAGGTCTACTCGTTGAAACTTGCACGAGGACAAATCTATTTGCACGCACTTCGCGCTTGGTAGCTGAAGAAACGGTTTTAATAACGACCTCGCGTGTATGAATAGCGTGAAACCGGCTCGAAACTAACTTAGTTGTGATGGCGTAGAAACAGTGGTTTTGAAACGTTCTTTGTTCTTTACAGCGTGGAAATAGTGTGGAAACTAGCTTCGCGTGTGATGAGTAGAAATAGTTGTGTGACTTGTTTCGCGCTGACAGCTTCGAAGTAGTATCGTAAACAAAATTTTGCGTGCGATGTCACAAAAATAGTAGTGCGCCTTATTTTTGCGCTTACGGCGTGAAACCAATGTTGAACGTACGTGTACGAGCTTCGCGCATAGGAGCGTGAAACCGGACCTCTTACTCGTACATGCTACGCGCGTGAATCCGCGACAGCAGTCCCCTTACCTGCTTCGCGCGTGCAAGCGTGAAAACAGTCCTTCTTGCAGTAACCCTGTCGAACGAACTTGATGAAAGTCGATGTCGATGCTGTCGCGTTGATGCTGATCTTCTGATGGAGAAAACATCCTGTTCCTCTGCACTTTAAAACTTGATGTTTCTTCTAATGTAGAACGTGACGAACTCGACGGGAGACTTCGTTCCGTGGTGCCAGTCGGTTCGTAGACCAAGGCTCGAGGCTCATAACCTGAAAGAATGACGCGTGTGTCGAGGCTCTGTCTCTGTGAAGAGAGATGTCAGAGGTGGCACCGAAGTGTCTGTGAATATCACTTGTAAGAAGAAAAGTCATAGTTTGAAAAGGCGCTTATATGACCATAGTAGAAAGAAGATTGATATGGGAGATCAAGAGAAAATGAGAAGAAGACAGTAGAATGGAGAGAAGAGAAAGGAGAGGAGTAAGAGTAGAGTGATCGAGGTGGGCGATGCCTGCACCTGATCATCTCGGTACAATGCCCATGCTACGGACAGTTATACTCTACCATAGTCCGTACTGTTACCTGTAAGGTTCTCTACAACGGTATAGTAACGTTCTAGCAACGTTCTTAGCGTCGTTCCTGATGGAGGTGATTTGGACATACAATAGAGCGTACTACGAGTAAGATAACCTCGCATCTGTCCGCATATTGTATTTACCCGAATATCTAAACTAAGACACTCGTATGACTATCCGTGCGTAGTGACTGCACATCACAATAGATACGTACGGATCTCAACGTCCATATGCTGACATATAATAGCAGGAAGATAACGCAGCAGCTCAAAACAGTTTTTTTCTCGTACGAGTCAACCAGCAGGTCCAGCTCTGTCGCCGTCGGAAAGAGAGGGAAGATGTATCCACGATATTTGAATAACTGGTAGACTTGCATTGTGCAATTTGTTTTATTTTGCTCCATTGGCTGATCGTGAAATATTGTTCTTGCCAGCTTCAAGATCCTCGGACAGAAAAATGGTAATTTCTACGCCTGAAAATATGCATTGCTATCCCTAACAGTATACCAGTATCCGGTACCCGTGCCATTTACAGCAGTACTATTCATTATACGATGGCAGAGAGTAATTACATGTATAAATGTCGATACCTGCAACAAGTCAGAGCCCTCTGAGGCCTTCTTAATTTGCGACAGCTACAACTGTTTACACAGCCACGGAACAGCTTATGCAGTCGGAACAACACTGGTGGCATGCTGACATACGCTCAGCACGGCATGAGTGTCCAATTCGATTAGTGTAAGTACTACCGGTATACCACACGTATACTTGGTATGCTGAGTGTAAACATACATTTCCATCTACAGCATATATATATACGCAGCGCGTCGAGACCCCTCGGTAGCAGCTCCATGCTGACATCTTAGCGCTGGGGCCTTGTCGTTGCTGAATATTGGGGTTTGGTTCTACACGGCGCTGCCGTTAAGGGTTTTAGCCACCACAAACTATGTGGTGTGAGTGCAGATGTGTCTTCGTGTGGCGCCGAAAAAGCGGGGGGCCCTGGATAGCAGCGCCCAAGGACCTCGATACGGCCGATGGCCGAGCGGTCACGACGCGCTGTGTACAGATGGGTGTAGATGCATGTATACTCACCACACCCTGGACAATAGCCTATTGGATAGGCCTATTGGTATTTCAATAGGTTGGGATATTGTCTATCGATACCTATTGGCACCTGCAACAGGTATTTGAAATTGCCTATCGATACCTATTTATTTGTCCAATAGGTTCACACTGATCTGTGCAATATCTTATTGTTCTTGGGATAGGTATTGGAAATTGTCTATCGATACCTATTGGTCAAAGCAATAGGTGCACACTGATTTGTGCAATAGCCTATTGTACGTTCGATAGATATTTGAAATTGTCTATCGATACCTATTGCCTTGGCCAATAGGTATTTGAAATTGTCTATTGATACCTACGTATTGCTTTGGCTAATACGAAGTAGGTATTGGAAATTGTCTATCGATACCTATGGCTTTGGCCAATAGGTCCGGATATATTTGGGCAGTAGCCTATTGTACTTCCGATAGGTGTTTTATATTGTCTATCGATACCTATTGCTTTGATCAACAGGTTTTATTAGATTTGGATAGTAGCCTATTGTACTTCCGATAGGTGTATAACTTAGGGTACGCCGAACTATGCCAGAGCGGGGCCGGGATAGCGGACAAAAACAAAATGCCTGCATCGAGCCGGAGCCCTTGTTAAGCACGTGCGTACAGCAGTGCGCCTTTTTCGTTTGTTTGTTTTTTTGCGAGATTTCTGCTTTTCGGAGCTTTTTATCTTGTATTTAGTGTAAGAACGCTATCTCGCCCAGTTTTGGGTAGTTTTCGTTTCTGACCGCGAACTCCTGGAGATCCATTATTTTCCCCTTTTTTTTGGACTCTGAATAAATATATCTTAGTTTTGGTGTGAAAAACATCATGAAATTAGTGTGAATTTTTATCTTGAAATTAGTGTGAATATTCTGACTTGGTTTTAGTGTTAAGGCGAGTCTGGGGGCCCCCCTCCGCTCGCTATAATTGCGAACATATTTAATTGGGCAATAGGTATTGATCGATGTCATTGCGAACGTATGAAATTATGCAATAGATATCGGACAATAGGTACCGATCGATACACTTGTCAAGCTATTGAATAGGGCATCGATCGATACCCTTGCAAACATATTGCATTGGGCGATAGGTATCGATCGCATCGTCGCAAGATTATTATGTTGAGCAGCAGGCATTGCTCGACACACTTACGAACATACTGAATTGAGCAGTTGGTACCGATTGATATACTTGCAAACCTATTGAATTGGGCAATAGCTATCGATCAACCAAAGTTGGAATCTGTTGAATCGCCCGATAGGTATCGACCGATACCATTGCACAACTATCGATACAATCAATAGGTATCGATCGATACCATAGCAAACCTATTTAATTGGGCAATAGGTATCGATCAACTATATTTCGAACCTATTGAATCGCTTAATAGGTATCGATCGATATCATTGCACACAATCAATAGGTATCGATCGATACCATAGTAAACCGCGATCGATACCATTGCACAGCTATCGATACAATCAATAGGTATTGGTCGATAGTAATAGGAAGATATAGCTCGGACGATAGCCTATTGGGGAAATAATCCAAACTCTGTTGGTACCCAAGATACCTATCGATAGGCATACCCACAAGCATATTTTTCTCACAATAGGCTATTGTGGCCACTGCACTAACCCTATTGTTCTTTACAATACCTATCGATATACCCCGAACCCAACGAACTGTGACCCGCAGTAGGTATCGATAGCCATAATTCCCGACCTATTGTTAGCCCAATAGCCTATTCGATAGGGTATTGTCCAGGGTATAAGAAGCACGAGGCCTTGCAAAGATAGTACTCACCGCCTTGTTGTTCAAGCCATCCACCTGTAGCTTCTTGGGGCACAACAGCGACAGACAGCGCCTGATCCGAGCATGTTCCGCTACAGTACCGGCCCGCTCATAATAAATCAGAAATCGGGCTTAGGCTGACTTTCTTATTTGAGAAAGGGGTGTGTCCCACACTAACTTCAGTATAATAGCTGTCGACTTTCTTATTTCCCCGTAATGTTCAGGCTGAGTTTCTTGTGGGGCACTTTCTTGTGAGAGGGCCGGTAGTGTATGCCGAACGGGCATGCGGCGTGGACATAATATCGATACCCCTCGTATGAACCAGTAGAAGGGTGGAGGTCTATCGACACCCATGGTCCGAACCAATAGAATGGTGCAGGGTGCAAGGTCTATCGACACCCATGGTCCGAACCAATAGAATGGTGCAAGGTATATCGATACCCATGGTCCGAACCAACGGAATGGTGCAAGATCTATCGATGCCTATCGTCCGAACCAATAGAATGGTACAACATCTATTGATGCCTATCGTCCGAACAAGTAAAAAAAGCGGGGTGTCTATCGATACCAATTACCCGAACCAATACACTAGCGGAATGTCTATCGATACCTATCGGTAGAAGCAATATATTTCGTGAAACAGCTATCAATACCTATCGTGCAAACCGATAGGATTATCAAAAGATCTATCGATACCTATCGGCACAAATAATATGTTTCGTGACACGACTATCGATACCTATCGGGCATTCCAATATGTTACGTTTCTCAGTGCCGATATCCTATTGCCCGAACAGTACCATCCTCGAAATGTATATCGATACCTACTTATTTTACCAATACTTTAACATCAATACGTACCATAGGCTATTGACCGAACAGTAGATCAGTGAACGTACCCGTCGATACCCATTGCCGGAAACAATAGGCTTCACAAAGTGCCAATCGATACCTATCACAAGCAACAATAGGCCTCCTATTGGAATAGGATCCTATCGATTGCCTATTGACCTCGACCCTATTGTCCAGGGTGTGATACTCACATACATAACACCCAAAGTATTAGAGTGGGATACTTGAGCTGTGATGGCGTATGGTAGTACAAGTTTCCCCTTCGGGATGTTGATTTGAAATCCCGGGAATGTCGCAAGTTGAAAAGGGGGAGCATCATCACCATCAGGCGTCCCCACTACATGATTTACTCCGAGTACTGCTGTATACCGCTGTGTAATAGGACGAGGTTCGACGACGTATGCTTGCTTTTAAAATTGTACGTGGAAATAATGTGAACATAATTGCATGCATCTCCCGGTGAACACTGCACACACATATGCACTCAAAAAAAAACGTGGCTGTCACAAAAGGCCAAAGTGTGAAGCGCTGGTGCTGTTGCACTGCTGCTGCGCCGCTGCTGCTGTTGTATGGTGTACCGTGGCTGCGCGGTTGCTTTTGAAATACGGAATCAGTGTGCGTTCGATCATCGTTGTCCTTCCCTTGCCAATCAATTTCTGCTTCCTACTACTGTAGGTCGACAGGAAACACGGCACACACGCACACAATATGCACCGTGCGCGGCCGTCACAACAGGAAGAGCTTAATGTGCGACTGATGTTGTTCCGTGGCTGCCACAGAGTAGAGTTCCGTGGACATTGTAATCGGACATGATCCAGCAGCAGAGCAGCAGAAAGCACAATTATTGAAATGGGGGGTTTGCATCGTTCTGGCAAGCTCTAGCTCGGCGGAAATAAATCCCGTGGTTACTTGCTCCTTTTCGCGACTTATAAACGCCCAGAGCACGCGCCACGGACCTCGGCCGGGGTCCAAACTTGAGGCGTGTGTACCCGCGGGCCTTCTGCGTGCCCCACGGCCGAGAGCAAAGAAAATACTCCCGGCCGGAAGAGAAATCGTGGATGATGTCCAAAAAAAGCCCATTTGGTACAGATACGTATGCAACCAGGGTTGTTCCGACTGCCCAAGTTGTCACGTGACTGTGTGAACATATATTAGCTGTTGGATATTAAGTAGGTCTCGGAGGGCTCCGACATGCTACAGGTGTCGAGATGAATACATGCGATTACTCTCTCCCATGGCACCTGTTACATGCGATAACCAAGACGATCCAATTGCCGAAGTTGTTTGGTAGTTTCATAGACATAAGAGTCGTAAAGCTATGAGACCCGGCGAGTTTGTGGGCATTCGTGGCCATGGGGCCGGCACGCACGGGGCCAAAGGGCTCCGGCATGCTGCAGATGACCCAACGTTTTTCGTTGTCTCCCGACATTGCTCTATTGGTTTCATGTTTGTGGTTTGTGGAAGGCATGGTGTTGTCTTGCTTAGTTCCAACGTTGGTGGGGCTGGCGTTGATGGGGGTAGATCGTTGTTTTGCACGATATAACACGGTGAATCCCGGGCCATACATCGGTGACAACCGGCCCGAAAGTTTAGAAATCGGTATACCCTGGGGTTTGTATCCCGGTACAGGGGTGCTTTGGCCAATGAGCGCTGCCGATGTGAAGCGATTCTTGAGGCGGGGTCCCCCTGTACCGACTCATGACGTCAAACACCCAAAGTACACCGCTTTCTGGCTAATGCCCTTCTATACTTTTTCGGATCACTTTATCGTTTAACAAAGCCCACCTTTTGTATCGCGTATAACATGTTTCTTCGGATGAAGGTGTTTCTCTCTTTTCATGTCCATTTCGAGACGTTTTTTCATCTGTTCCCATTTTCGTCAAACTTGCAAGAAAAGCTATCCGTTACCAATGGTGCCTATTTATGCTTCTCGTGCGTTTCGTCTGTTCGTCTCTCTTATTTCAGTTTGTTTCTTCCTGTTGCCTAGTGTTCGTCTAATACAGAACACAGCCATTGAAACTCGCAAAACTGAGCTGCGTGTTTGTTTTACACCTTTTTCCCTCTTTTAATTATTGCGCGGAACAGTGGTGGAGAAACAGTTCTTCGTTTATTTGTATCCCGTCCTATCATACCTTCTTCTATTGTTGTCCCCTTCTCCTGTTGGCGCCAAACTTGGAAATTATAAAGTGTTTTACTTTTTTACGAACGTCCCGTTCCCCCCTGTGCATCTTTTCCTTCTCAACTTTTGCCCCTTGCTGTCCGTGTTTCTGGTTGCTTCTTTATCTGTTTCTGCTTTTATTTTCGATCTAGGGTATGGTATGATGTAAGTTGACGTTTGGCGTTGTTTGTTTGCGTTAGTGTTCTCACAATTGATCATACTGAACATTCGTTATTGTTGCTCTGTGTTGGTGCAGGTGATTGTGATGGAGCACACTTGGAAGAGCAGCCTCAACCGGCACACCATGGCGTATCTCAACCCGAACCCCTTCTACCTTGGAGTCGCGCGGATGCTCATGGTTGATCACGAGGTGTGTTGTTTCAGCAGCATTTTGCTATTCCTCCTGAGGGTTACGTGAAATCTCTTTAGCCCGGCGTTGACCCTTTCCCTGTAGCCCTAGCCCTATCCCCTAACCTTCACCGCCAACTAATCGTGGCAGATTATTGCCGGTGTTTTTAACTACATATAGAAAATACTTCGGAATTGGAGTGCGATGTATTTTGCGTAGGGGTACTCGTACATACATGAGGTAAAGACGAGGGATGCTTGCAGTCTTTTGTGTTTTTTCTTCCCAGAAAAACAGATCCTGTGTTCTTTAGCTCTCAGCCCCTAAGCTTCAACCTAACCCTAAGAGTTCATTGTCGGGAATTGTTACTCCGGTAACATTCCGTCGTCGCACTAATTCGTACATAGGTTGGGATCAATGAGGCCTCTCTGCTGCGGCATGATATCACACCCATACTTGTCGTCCCTTTTGCTCTTCTCTTAATGCCGTAGCTCATTTGTATCGTATCATGGTTCGAACTGATTGTTTGTCGTCTTTATTATACCCAAACTTCTACCTTGACCTCTGGTGGAGCCGGTTCAAGTGTTTCGTGGGAACGCTGCATATGAACTTGCCAACTGTCCGGACAGCGTCGGGGCATCCGCATCTATGAACGCAGCTTCGCGAGAACATTATACCAACGCGAAGGCTTCCGCGGCAGATGGCTATTGTGCCTTGTCAGAGCACCCGAACGGGGAGGATAAGTTCCCGTACCCGGCGACGTCGATATAGGCGAGGACGGGAATACCGCGTGAACGCGGGTACGCCGCTTTCCTTCGCTGAATGAGTAGTACCACGCAAGGCTCTCGTTCCAACCGAACGGGGTGGTAGTGCACTCCTACCTTACCCTTTTGTGGGCCCGGGCTCGATTGTTCTGTGGAGGCGCTGCATATGAACTTGCAAACTGCTCGGACAGCGGCAGCGCGTCCGTATACATGAACGTCGTTTTTTATCGAGGACGCCTTACTCTCGCTGCGGCCGCGGATGCTGTCGTCCCTACGTATCTGCTTGCGCCTGTGCCTGACTCCCACCCCACGTACTCCCTAGGACGTATGGCTATGCCGTCCATACGTCCATACGATGACTCGCTGCACCTCCCACCCGGAAGGAGTGCATAGTGCATCGCTTATCCTCCACTCAAGCCGCCCGCAGATGGGTCTGGAGATTGGGAGGTCTCTACGTATCTGCTTGCGCCTGTGCCGGACTTCCCTCCACGTACTCCTTCAGGACGTATGGCTGTGCCTACCATACGATGGCTCGCTGCATCTGCCGCCCGGAAGGAGTGCATAGTGCATCGCTTATCCTCCATACGAGCCATCCGCAGATGGGTCTGGAGGTTGGGGGTCATCTGCGCCGGCGTCAGCGCCCGTTCCCTCATCTTCTCGCCTTCTAGAACGCTCGGTAACATAAACCCTGAGCCCTCCGCGAGTGGCCATTGCATAGATTCCGCCGCTGGTTGGTACCCGACAATGGTCGCGACCGTGCAAATTTCGCGGCAGACTAGGTTCTTCTTTACCCCGACCGCTTGGGGGGAACTTCGCAACGTCTTTTCGAACAGGAGATTGAAAGTGGACCCTTCGCCCCCCGTCATGTGCCCCCGTGACGCAACCACTCCGCGCTTTTAACTTCTGTCACTCGCTTCGGCAGCCTACCTTGACCGCGCGCATTCCGTGGCGCACGTACACGTAATCGCACACTCCGTCCTGGTGGTGGGGGTACCCGAAGCTGCCTGCCTTTGACCGAACGAGCGCGCGCACGGTCGCGCGGCTGACCCGCGGGAACCACTGCTCGTGCAAGTCTGGGAAACGATCACGGCGCGTACCCTACACTCAGCCATGTGTCGTACAACGTGTCCCACCATGCCTGGGGGCGGGAAACAGTATCCAAGAGTCGTGGTGTCTCCTCCCGGCGTAACGGCCACGTTTGGCTGAACAAAAGACAGAACAAAAAACGTTTATCCCCGCCGACCCCTCACATTGGTACCCCGGCGGGCTATTAACGCAGTGTGGATTATGATCGCCTTGATCGCTGTTATCGCGTGCCGTTGTCGGGGGTTGAACTCGATTCCCGTTACTGCACCATACCCGGTAAATCGCAGCCGTCCTTGGGCGCGGAGATTTGGCCCCGCGGAACTAGCGTGTAGTATCGTGGGTCATGTTCGCCCGCGATCGCTGCTATGGCGTGCTGTTACCTGGAACCACCCTGTGGCTGCTGCTGTAAGTACCGTATGTCGCAGCCTTTCATTCGCCCGGTAATTCAACCCAGAGGATTACCGCACGCTATCTCGATACAATCGCTTCCCATTGTTCGGGTTCGAACCGTGTTGCTGCTGCTGGACCGTAGGTCGCGGTCGTCCTTCCGCCCTGGGATTTCCCCCGGCGGAAGTAACGACTAACCTTTCCTACCGTTTGAAAATATATGTATAGGTACCAAATGGACAATTTCCCGGAATAATTTCACTTTTCACCTCCGGCCGCGGGTCTTTTCTCGCGCTGTCGGCTGCGGGGCACGCGGGGGGGGCGCGTGTACGCCACGGCGCAAGTGCGGGTCCCGGCCGAGGCCCGTGGGGCGTGCTCTGGGCCTTCAAAGTCACAAAGTCTGGCAAATAACTCAGGGGAGGCGTTCCGACTTGACACCGCCTCGCAACTACTTTGAAAAACCTGCCGTACGACTGTTTTTTCATCCCCGGGTATGAACTTTGATGGTTTATTTTTGACCTGTCGCATGAACGAAACACGCAAAGCACGCACCACGCACGAGAAAACAAGGACCACACCGACATCGAACGAGGCACACATCAAGCGTCGTGCAGCAGTAGTTGATAACATGTCGCATGCGTCTGCTCTGTCTGGGCTGCGTACAGCAGTAGTAGCAGTTGTACGACACGCTTGATAAATTTATGTAAATTTGTAATTTGGTTCCAATATTTGGGAATCTACGTAGAGTACAAATACACAGATTTACGAGAGTACGTATGTACCAGCATGCAAACTCCGAAGTATCATATCTACGACCTATCTCTATTTTCCAACGATAGGCCGATCTATAGCCGATCTACATACATACGAACACGTGTATTTTGGTACAGTAGCACTACGTTCTGCTGTACTTTACGGATACATGTCTCCACAGTAGTCTAGGCTACAAACTGCGAAGCAGCCAAGGCGCCGTTTGTCGAACAGCACAGCACAGCAGTACTACAGCAGAAAAAGCTGCAGACCCCGCAGTGTGCGCGGGACAGCTACGAGTAGTAGGGGGGATCCAGCAGGCTAGTTGTGACAGCTACGAAGCACTGATTTGCTGTGTTCTGTCTCTCATTGTGTATGCGTGTATGCGTGTGTGTATGTTTGATGTATGCCATTCCAGCAGAACCTCAGGTCAGTACGACGTATAGAATAGCCACGACGAAAACAATGTCGCAGATCGTGATTTCGCTTTTTTCAGGTCAATTCACAAAATGGCGTCAAGATTCACGAGTTGTTCTTCGTGAATCTACTCGACCTAAAAAATCACCATTCAACACAAATAAATACAGTAGTAGTGGGTGTCTGCATTTATTTCATAAATTGTGTGCCAAGAAAAGTGAGCACAGATTGGCACGAATAGTAGAAAACGTTGGTTTAGAAATACAGCTCACCACTGCTGTGGGATCGATTTTAAAGCCAACACAAAATAGTCAGATCGACTTCGGAAACAAAAAAAAACGTTGAGCCTGGAGAAACTGAAGTTTCTTAACACCGGGAGCCCACTGTACCTCAGATACGATATTATCTCGCGACATTTGTTTCGGTAGGAATGGCCGTCGCTCCTACTTTAGCAGCAGTTTATGCCACGCTCCAAAAAGGGAACTATGAAGCATGTGCGATCTACTTTCAACTTGCGACACCCCCGGGATTTGAAGTGACAATCACCCCGGAGGGGAACCTTGTATATATTATAAATCCCTTCAGGGTTTAGTTTCTGTTTCGGCTCAAAAGTCCCTCTATCTTTTCTTGACCGTGTTTTTTTTTGCCATGTTGTTTCACTGTTTTTCGCCGCCGGGCGAACATCCGGCCTCAAGCAATCCGCGACCGCGCGCTCGCTGGGAAGTCTCGTGGGTCTGCTCGTTAAGCTCGGCGAGGAACCCCGCTCCCCGTAAAACAAAAATCGTTTTTCACTCGACTCAAGTATACTTAAACTATTTCAAGACGAAGGGAAGGAAAGCGTGTTGATTGTTCGTTTTCACGCTTGATTTAGTACGAATAACCATCACCGAACCTTGATTATTAGATATGATTATATATAGTCATGACTTTTGGATCTTGATTATCAGACAATGTTATAATCATGGCTGCTTGTGACTGTCTTTCCATAAATCGCTCGTCTTGTACTCCTTTTTATGTATTGTTTCCCGGACAGTTCGCTCGATGGTTATAGGAAGTTTGCTGGCAAAGTTCAAGGTATTCTGTTGCAAGACCACCCTACGCCGATAACGAGTGCGGCAGGTACCGGCCCCGCGACTCATGAGTACCAGCACTATCGTGTTTCTAGTGCCTATGGCGCCGCCGGACCAGGCGCGTACAGGTGGTGCAGCAGTAGTACACCACTATTTGTCTCGGATTGTCAGGATATACGTACACGAAGTATGTACAGGTTACACCTACCTGTCGTTTACTTTGCTGCTGCTGCTTGATATCTGGTACCTCGAGTGCTGTTTGCACAGCCAGCCCCAAGAGGACAACAGTACGCGTACGTGTCTCTCTCTGCTGTCACTACACCACCCGTGCCACCGTATGTTGCCATATCTCGTCGCGTTCCCGCGTATCACACGTGCAGGTGGTACAGCAGTAGTACACGACCATTAGTCTTGGATTGCCAGGATATATTGTACAAGTTACACCTATCTGCCGTCGTTTCTGCTGCAGCAACTTGATATCTGGTACCTCGATTGCTATACGGCTGTTTACACAGCCAGCAGCAGAGCGGACAGCAGCACGCGTACGTGCCTCTCTCTGCTGTCACTACACCACCACCGTATGTTGCCATTTGGCGTCGTGTCCTTGCGCATCATATGTACAGGTGGTACAGCAGTAGTATTAATAGTACACATCACAGTACGTACAGCAGCCGCCCCCCCCCCAATCACGCACAGGCAGTGGCCGTTCGTGGGCTGTAATCGTCAGTTGTTTTTTATCGCCATTCGTCCTCGCTCTCTCTGAAGTCCCAAGCGGGTTCACAGTAAACAGGCTGATAAGAAAGCCAGGCTGAGACTTGAGAATAACATCAGAACTTCGTTATGTTGAAATTAGTGTAGAATGCGCCCTCTCTCAAATACGAAATCCAGCCCGGGTCAGCTTTTCTATTTCTCATGAGGTGTCCTGTACTGCTGTATTGCTCCGAGCCTTCATCAGAGAGCGAAACGACTTTCTACCAATTCCAATCGTATTCGTAGATATGTACAGCAGTACTAGCCTGCGGTTATTGCAGTACAGAACACCTAATATGACACAGGCTGATAAGAAAGGCAGGCTGAGTTTAAGAGTAACGTCATACATTCAAGAGTCTTGTTGTCTTGAAATTAGTGTAGAATGCGCCCTCTCTCACATAAGAAATCCAGCCCGGGCCAGCTTTTCTGTTTCTCGTTAGGTGTCCTGTACTGCTGTATTGCTCCGAGCCTTCATCAGAAAGCATAAAACGACTTTCTACCAATTCCAATCGCATTCGTAGACATGTACAGCAGTACCAGCCTGCGTTTCTTACAGTACAGAACACCTAATAAGAAAGAGGCTGATAAGAAAGTCAGGCTTAGACTTAAGGGTAACATCAGAAATACCAGAGTCGTTACCTTGAACTTAGTGTAGAATGCGCCCTCTCTCAATTAAGAAATCCAGCCCGGGCCAGCTTTTCTGTTTCTCATTAGGTGTGCTGTACTGCTGTATTGGTCCGCGCCTTCATCAGAGAGCTAAACGACTTTATACTTTTCACCAATTCCAATCGTAGACATGTACAGCCGTACCAGCCTGCGTTTCTTACAGTACAGGACGCCTAACAAGAAACAGGCTCATAAGAAAGCCAGGCTGAGTTTAAGAGCAACATCTGAAATTCAAGAGTCGTTACCTTGAACTTAGTGTAGAATGCGCCCTCTCTCAAATAACAAATCCAGCCCGGGCCAGCTTTTCTGTTTCTCATTAGGTGTCCTGTACTGCTGCATGTATTGCTCCGAGCCTTGCATCAAAGAGCAAAGAAACGACTTCCTACCAATTCCAACCGTATTCGTAGACATGTACAGCAGTACCAGCCTGCGTTTCTTACAGGACAGGACACCTAATAAGGAACAGGCTGATAAGAAAGTCAGGCTGAGACTTAAGAGTAACATCAGAAATTCAAGAGTCGTTATCTTGAACTTAGTGTAGAATGCGCCCTCTCTAAAATAACAAATCCAGCCCGGGCCAGCTTTTCTGTTTCTCGTTAGGTGTCCTGTACTGCTGTATGTATTGCTCCGAACCTTCATCAGAGAGCAAATAAACGACTTCCTACCAATTCCAACCGTATTCGTAGACATGTACAGCAGTACCAGCCTGCGTTTCTTACAGTACAGGACACCTAATAAGAAACAGGCTGACCAGAAAGTCAGGCTGATATTTAAGAGTAACATCAGAAATTCAAGAGTCGTTATCTTGAAATTAGTGTAGAATGCGCCCTCTCTCAAATAAGAAATCCAGCCCGGGCCAGCTTTTCTGTTTCTCATTAGGTGTCCTGTACTGCTGTATTGTATGCATGGGCGTTGTGAGCAAAGCGTCGCGAGCAATAACAACGCGTGTATTCCAGCCACCGCTGCCAAGGGGAATAAAGAACGGGGATTTAGATCGAGGCTGAGGTTAGCCCGGGCGATTCTATGAATATAACAAACCAAGGGGCGTTGTCCGCAAGGTTTGGTTCGTCCGGTCGTTAATGTGGGTTATAACGTTGAAGCCATACAGTGCAATCGTATGCTGCACTAGTTACGAGAGATTCAAGGAGTTTGACCTGTCCGCGAGATGTCCACTCCGGCCCGCGGAACTCCCGTGTACTACCGTGCGTTATGTTCGCATGATCGCTGTTATCACGTGCTCATATCTGGGGTCACGCCTTGTGGCTGCTGATGTACCATACCTGGTGCCTGGTTTGTCGCAGCCTATATTTCGCCCGGGGGTTTAACTCAGCGGATTAACGTATGCTAATTCGATGCTATCGCTTGCCCTTGTTGGGGGTTGAACCCTGTTACTGCTGCTGTACCGTACCTGGTAGGTCGCAGCCATCCTCCCGCTTGGGGGTTTACCCTGGCGGGACTAGCGACTACCGTGTCCTACCGTGTGAACATACACTAAGAAGATTCCCAGAACTCGAAGCGGAGGTTCATGCTCTCTGCGATACAATCCGTTCCGTTCATTCCCGCGTCGTGCAATGGGTGCTTCGCATGGCACGCGGGCTCGGCTTCCGTCTGACGGGTTTCGCTCTATGTCTGCCACAGTCGGCATGTAATCTACGTTCGACTTGTCGAGCTGCCCAACCCAGCTTTGTTCCTCGGCGAACAGGACTGAGATGGCTGGGAACGTCACTTCTACGTGTTCATGCTTTTGCTTTTGCCTCGCGTGCCATACGTCGGCGGACGCCTATCGTGGGCGTTACGGCATGATGTACATATATTTACATTGTTGCTTTAGTAAGGATTACGCACACCGACTTTCAACGGTGTGCTACTTAATGCATATGTAAGAGTTTTCTAAGAGCGAACGTAGTTACGATGCGACTGTGACCAGACGCATCCGCCGAGAGACCTGGCGGACGTAAGGGCAATCAGTTACAACGACATTCCGGGCTGACGCACTATCAGTAAGGCATATTTATCTGTACGGCTTCTACCTGGGGTTACGTAAAACAGTTGCTGATAAAGCATGTGGTATAGACTTGGTCCGGAAGATGTCGTTGATTCAAACTTGTGGTGCGGGTGGCCGCGCGCGCATGCGGAACGCGCCGGTAAGCGAAAACACGCGTTTATGTGCGAGTGTGCACGCGCGTTGTGCATGTGTCCTCGTGGACGCACTTTGAAATTGCACCAAGGTGTACGCGCTTTGAACTGCGCCAACGTTTCGTTTCGTTCCATTCTATGATTCGCGGGCGCTGACAGCGCGCGCGTCGTGGGTTACAACGGTGGGCTAAGTTCCCAGCATGGATTATGATCACCGTGATCGCTGGTATCGCTTGCCGTTACCAGAGGTCGAACCCGATTTCCGCTGCTGCACTGTACCTGGTAGGCCGCAGCCGTCCTTGCGTGCGGAGATTTGGCCCGGCGGGACTACCGTGTATTATGCTCGCACGCGACCGCTGCTATCGCGTACTGTTACCCGGGGTCACACCCTGTGGCTGCTTCATTTTGCCCGGGAACTTGACCCAGCGGGTTAACGTAAAGTATTTCAATGTTATCACCCTTGCCGTTGTCGGGGATTGAACCCTGTTGACCGTATCGCAACCGTCCTTTCGCCCAGGGGTTGACCCTGGCGGAAGTAACGTTAACGGTTCCCACCGTGTGAAAATAAATACAGGAAACTTAAAATTAGATTGTGCTGAGGGCGTTGTCCACACAGATTTGTCTCGTCCGGTGCGTTAGTCGGGGTTCTAACCCTGATGTCGTGCAGTGCAATCGTATTGTCCTGCGCCCGTTTTTTAGAAAGATCAGGGGGTGTGACCCGTCCGCGAAATGTCTACTCCAGCTGCGGATTTGCGTGCGCTATCAGCGCGCGCAGTATAAGGTATCACGGTGGGCTATGTTCGTACCGTGGGTTTTGATCGATGTTTTCGCTTGACATTATCGAAGGTCGAACCCACTTTCCGCTGTCGCACCGCACCTGGTAAGTCCCAGCCGTCCTTGTGCGCGGAGAGTTGTTCCCGAGAAACCGCGTACTATCGTGGGTTATGAGTGCACGCGATCGCTGTTATCGCTTGTGATTATCGGGGATCGGACCCGTTTGCTACCACTATCGCCGCGATGTGAGGTCAATGTTCGCACGCCATCGCTGTCATTGTTTGTTGTCCTCGGGGTCGAACCCTACCGCGTGTGATGTGTGGTCGATGTTCGCACGTCATCGCTGTTATCGCTTGTGGTTGTCGGGGATCGGACCCTTTTACTACTACTATCGCTACGATGTGTGGTCAGTGTTGGCACGTCATCGCTTGTGATTGTCGGGGATCGGAATATTTTTCTACTACTATCGCCGCGATGTGTGGCCAATGTTCGCACGTCATCGCTGTCATCGGTTGTGATTGTCAGGGATGGAGCCCTTTGGCTACTACTATCGCCGCGATGTGTGGTCAATGTTTGCACGTCATCGCTGTCATCGCGTGTTGTCCTTGGGGTCGAACCCTACCGCGCGCAATGTGTGGTCAATGGTCGCACGTCATCGCGGTCATCACTTGTGGTTGTCGGGGGCCGGACCCTTTTACTACTACTATCGGTGCGATGTGTGGTCAATGTTTGCACGTCATCGCTGTCATGGCTTGTTGTCCTTGGGGTCGAACCCTACCGCGCGCAATGTGTGGTCAATGGTCGCACGTCATCGCGGTCATCACTTGTGGTTGTCGGAGGCCGGACCCTTTTACTACTACTGTAGTATCGCTACGATGTGTGGTCGATGTTGGCACGTCATCGCTTGTGATTGTCGGGGATCCGACCCTTTTCCTACTACTAACACCGCGATGTGTGGTCAATGTTCGCACGTCATCGCTGTCATCGCTTGTGATTATCGGGGGTCAGACCCTGGTGCTACTACTATTGATGTGGGAAACGTTCGTACTGGGGTCATGTTCGCCCGTGGACGCTTGTTATCGCTTGTACGTGGCTGCTGTTATCGCTTGTTATTATCGGGGATCGGACCCTGTTGCTACTACCATCGCCGTGGGCTATGTTCGTACCGTTTCGAACGGGGTTTAACGTATCCTACGGCAGTACTTGGATGAGTGCGATGCTTAGTTAACGGCAACCCGTGGGTGGGCAGTGTTAGTATTTTACGTGGGACATCGTGCTCGGTGTTAGCCCCGCGTCCTAGCCTTCTTCGACCGGATCATGGGGCAGGCTGTTCAGCAGTAGGGTTGGTAAGCATCGGGTGTAATGTAAGTCGGCGCTTTCCCCCGTCGTCACCCTCATGTCCTTCAATGCCACAAATACGTAACGATCGAATGCAATGTCAAAGGAACGACGACGTCTGCTGCGTCACTCGTCCTTATCGAGAATTCGGTAGGCCTGCCCACGATTCAATAAAAACTGATGCACTGTGTTTCGCGATGTTTATATACCGTATGATATTTGTATAGTAACCGTTCGTACAGTACGGATACTACCACTTGCACAATAGTATGTGTACTCAGTTCGTACGTATACGATGTCGAACCACGAGAAACGCGTCGCAAGCACCTGATCGAAAAACGTCCGCGAATCGTGTCGAAAACACACGATACCCTTCTGTAAGTAGTACGCCCGGGTCATTGCAGATGCATGGGGGATTTATTTGTTGCATGTTTATTCCGGATGCTTTTTTTTTGTTTTTGTTTTTTTTCCATCCCATTTATTATCTTCGCACTTCCGTCTTTCCTCCTCCCTAGTCGTAATTCAGATCCGGGGTCACAAAGTAGGCTCCTCTCCCTCCCCCCCCACTTCGGTTCTTGCCTTGGTTTTTATCGCGAGAAGATTTCAGCACTTGCTTCCCTCGTCAACTTTCGTCGGATTTTGTTTACCCACGCTATAATATGCGCTCTCCACAGTCGGTGTCATTTGAGAATAAAAACCTCCATGGGGAAAATCGAACCCTTGATATCCGGCCCTACAGGCGTCGTGGCTACCAGTTAGACCACCGGGGCGACCAGCTTAGACCACTGAATTGGCTATTTACTCCGGTAACATTCCGTCGTCGCATTAATTCGTATATAGTTTGGGATCAATGAGGCCTCTCTGCTGCGATCAGCCGGAGACTCTCACCCAGGGCTACTACCTCCGCGTTGATTCGCCGGTACTCAACGTGGCACCTCGTCGCAGAGTAGTTTCCTTGGTAAAATACACATGTCAAAACTGACGTCATTGTCGGCGTGTCTCGCGCACAACGATGGGCAGGCGGGATGGTCTGTTTTTCCCTACCCCCTTCCTACTTTCCCGTGCTGCTGTCGGCCGATCGCGAGACGAGTGCGTGTTCTTGGTTTATCTCGCTCTCTCTGTACAGTCCGGAGGCTTTTATCCACATCCTGGGACCCACTTCATTCGTCCCCTGTATTTAGATTCTAAATTTACTCCGGTAATCCCGTCGTCGCATTAATCCGTATATAGTTTGGGATCAATGAGGCCTCTCTGCTGCGGCATGAGATCACACCCATACTTGTCATCCCTTTTGCTCTTCTCTCAATGCCGCAGCTCATTTGTATATTATTATCCTTCCCGCGGATGGTTTGTCTTTCTTATTACACCCAAACTACTACCTTGCCTTATTGTGGGCCCGGGTTCGATTGTTCTGTGGGAACGCTGCATTTGAACATGCAAACTGCTGGGACAGCGGCAGCGCGTCCGTATCCATGAACGCCGTTTCGCGATAACGCTTTACTCCCGCCGCGATCGCGGATGCTGTCGTCCTACATATCTGCTTGCGCCTGTGCCGGGTTTCCACCCCACGTACTCCCTAAGGACGTATGGCTGTGCCGTCCATACGATGTCTCGCTGCACCTCCCACCCGGAAGAAGTACATAGAGCATCGCTTATCCTCCATGCAAGCCGCCCGCAGATGGGTCTGGAAGGTTTGGGGGTCCCTACGTCTCTGCTTGCGCCTGTGTCGGACTCCCCCCGACGTATTCCCTAAGGACGTATAGCTGTGTCGTTCATACGATGGCTCGCTGCATCTCTCACCCGGAAGGAGTGCATAGTGCATCGCTTATACTTCATGCGAGCCGCCCGCAGATGGGTCTGGGGGTTGGTGGTCCCCTGCGCCGGCGTCAGCGCCCGTTCCCCCATATTAATGCCTTCAAATAATAGAACGCTCGGTGACAGAAACCCCGACCCCTCTGCGAGTGGCCACTGCATCGATTCCGCCGCTAGTCGGTACCCGACAGCGGTCGCCACCGTGCAAATTTCGAGGCAGACTAGGTTCTTCCTTACCCCGACCGCTTGGGGGAAACTTCGCGAAGTCTTTCCGAAAGGGAGATTGAAAGTAAACCTTTCGCCCCCTGTCATCTCCCTTCGTAACGAAACCGCTCCGTGCTGTCAAATTATGCCACCCGCTTCGGAAACCTACCCCGACCGCGCGCATTCCGTGGCGCACGTACACGTAATCGCACATTCCGTCCTGGTGGTGGGGGTACCCGAAGCTGCCTGCCTTTGGCCGTACGAGCGCGCGCACGGTCGCCCGGCCGACTCGCGGCATTCACTGCTCGGGCAAGTCTGGGAAACGATCACGGCGCGTACCCTACACTCAGCCATGTGTTGAACAACGTGTCCCACCATGCCTGGGGGCGAGGAATTGTATCCAAGAGTCGAGGTGTCCCTCTCGGCGTGACGGCCGCGTTTGGGATAAATAAACGACATAACAGTAACGTTTATCCCCGCCGACCCCTCCCATTGGTACCCCGGTGGGCTATTAACACAGTGTGAATTCTGATCGCCTTGATCGCTGTTATCGCGTGCCGTTGTCGGGGGTCGAACTCGATTTCCGTTGCTGCACCGTACCCGGTAAATTGCAGCCGTCCTTGGGCGCGGAGATTTGGCTCCACGGAACAAGCGTGTAATATCGTGGGATATGTTCGCCCGTGATCGCTGCTATGGCGTGCTGTTACCTGAAATCACCCTGTGGCTGCTGCTGTATGTACCTTGTGTCGCAGCCTTTCATTCGCCCGATAATTCAACCCAGAGGATTACCGCACGCTATCTGGATACAATCGCTTCCCATTATTGGGGTTCGAACCGTGTTGCTGCTGCTAGACCGTAGGTCACGGTTGTCCTTCCGTCCTGGGATTTGCCCTGGCGGAACTAACGACTAACCTTTCCTACCGTGATAAATATGAATATAACGGTTCAAGAGAGTGTTGTCCGCAAGGTTTGGTTCGTCCAGTCGTTAGTATGGGTTATAACCATTGCAGTGCAATCGTATGCTGCACTGGTTACGAGAGATTCAAGGAGTTTGACTCGTCTGCGGCACTCCGGCCGGCGGAACTCCCGTGTACGATCGTGGGTTATGTTCGCACGTGGTCGCTGTTATCACGTGCTCATATCTGGGGCTACGCCTTGTGGCCGCTGATGTACCATACCTGGTACCTGGTGTGTCGCAGCCTATATTTCGCCCGGGGGTTTAACTCAGCGGATTAACGTATACTACTGCGATGCTATCGCTTGCCCTTGTTGGGGTTGAACCCTGATACTGTTGCTGTACCTTACCTGGTAGGTCGCGGCCATCCTCCGGCATGGGGGTTTACCCTGGCGGGACTAGCGACTACCGTATCCTACCGTGTGAACATGCACTAAGAATATTCCCAGAACCCGAAGCGGATATTCATGCTCTCTGGGATACAATCTATTCCGTTCACTCCCGCGTCGTGCAATGAGTGCTTCGTATGGCACGCGGGCTCGGTTTCCGTCGGACGGGTTCCGCTCGATGTCTGCCACAGTCGGCCTGTAATCTACGTTTGACTTGTCGCACTTCCCAACCCAGCTTTGTTCCTCGGCGAACCGGACTGAGATGGCTGGGAACGTAACTCCTACTGCTTGATGCCTTTGCGTTAAGTTCGCGTGCCATACGTCGGCGGACGCCTATCGTGGGCGTTGCGACATGATGTGCATATATTTTAAAGATTGTTGCTTTAGTAAGGATTACGTACACCGACTTTCAACGGTGTGCTACTTAATGCATATTTTCTAAAAGCGAACGTAGTTACGATGCGACTGTGACCAGACGACCCCGCCGAGAGACTTGGCGGACGTAAGGGCAATCAGTTTCAACGACACTCCGGGCTGAGCCACTATCAGTAATTAATATCTATCCGTACGGTTTCTACCTGGGGTTACGTGAAACAGTTGCCGATAAAACATGTGAGATATACTTGGCTCGGAAGGTGTCGTTGATTCAAACTTGTGGTGCGGGTGGCTGCGCGCGCGTGCGGAACGCGCAGGTAAGCGAAAAAACGCGTGTATGTGCGAGTGTGCACTCGCGTCGTGCATGTATCTCGTGGGCGTATTTTGAAATTACACCAAGGTGTACGCTCTTGGAACTGCGCCACCGTTTCGTTTCGTTTCGTTTCGTTCTATGATTCGCGGGCGCTAAAAGCGCGCGCGTCGTGGGTTACAACGGTGGGCTAATT
The DNA here is from genome assembly GCA_008828725.1 of Saccharina japonica. Taxonomy (NCBI): domain Eukaryota; class Phaeophyceae; order Laminariales; family Laminariaceae; genus Saccharina; species Saccharina japonica. Next base: position 32,432 of record MEHQ01002717.1, read on the forward strand.
TCCCAGCGCGGATTATGATCGCCGTGATCGCTGGTATCGCTTGCCGTCAGCAGAGGTCGAACCCGATTTCCGCTGCTGCACCGTATCTGGTAAGCCGCAGCCGTCTTTGCGTGCGGAGATTTTGGCCCGGCGGAACTACCGTGTAATATCAGGGTTATGCTTGCACGCGACCGCTGAAATCGCGTGTTGTTATTCAGGGTCACACCCTGTGGCTGCTTTATTTCTCCCGGGAACTTAACCCAGGGGCTAACGTAAAGTATGTCGATGGTATCACTTGCCGTTGTCGGGGATTGAGCCCTATTGCCGCTGCTTGACCGTAGGTCGCAAAACGTCCTTTCGCCTAGGGGTTGACCCTGGCGGAAGTAACGTTTAACGGTTCCCCCGCGTGAAAATAAATACAGAAATAAAATGAGATTGTGTTGAGAGCGTTGTCCACGCAGATCTGTCTCGTCCGGTGCGTTAGTCGGGGTGCTAACCCTGATGTCGTGCAGTGCAATCGTATCGTGTTGTCCCCGTTGATAAGGGTGTGACCCGTCTGCGAAATGTCAACTCCAGCTGTGACGTCGCGTGCGCTATCAGTGCGCGCAGTGTGGGTTACCGTGGTGGGCTATCTTCGTACCGTGGGTTATGATCGCTGTTATCCCTTAACGTTACGAAGGTCGAACCCAATTTCCGCTGTCGCACCGCACTTGGTACGTCGCAGCCGTCTTTGCGCGCGGAGAGTTGTTCCCGAGAACCGCGTAATATCGAGGGTTATGAGCGCACGCGATTGCTGTTGTCGTTTGTGGTTATCGGGGGTCGGACCCTTTTGCTACTACTATCGCCGCGATGTGTGGTCAATGCTCGCACGTCGTCGCTGTCATCGCGTGTTGTCCTCGGGGTCGAACCCTGCCGTGTGCGATGTGTGGTCAATGCTCGCACGTCATCGCTGTCATCGCGTGTGGTTGTCGGGGATCGGATCATTTTTCTTCTACTATCGCTACGATGTGTGGTCAATGGTCGCATGTCATCGCTTGTGATTGTCGTCATTGATTTATTATTTATTTTACTACTATCGCCGCGATGTGTGGCCAATGTTCGCCCGCCATCGCTGTCCTCGGTTGTGCTCGTCAGGGGTCGAACCCTTTGGCTACTACTATCGCCGCGATGTGTGGTCAATGTTCGCACGTCATCACTGTCATCGCTTGTTGTTCTTGAGGTCGAACCCCTTGGCTACTACTATGGCCGTGATGTGTGGTCAATGTTCGCACGTCATCGCTGCCATCGCTTGCTGTCCTTGGGGTCGAACCCTTTGGCTACTACTATCGCCGCGATGTGTGGTCAATCTTCGCACGTCATCGCTGCCATCGCGTGTTGTCCTTGGGGTCAAACCCTTTGGCAACTACTATCGCCGCGATGTGTGGTCAATGTTTGCACGTCATCGCTGTCATCGCTTGTTGTCCTTGGGGTCAAACCCTACCACGCGCAATGTGTGGTCAATGGTCGCACGTCCTCTTGTCATCGCTTGTGATTGTCGGGGATCGGACCCTTTCCTACTACTATCGCCGCGATGTGTGGCCAATGTTCGCACGTCGTCGCTGTCATCGCTTGTAATTGTTGGGGATCGAACCCTTTTGCCACTACTATCGCTGAGGTGTGTTGTTAATGTTCGCACGTCCTCGTTGTCATCGCTTTTGACTGTCGGGGACCGGATCCTTTTGCTACTAATATCGCCGTGATGTGCGGCCTGTGTCGGCACGTCATCGCTGGTGAATGTCGGGGGTCAGGCCCTTGTACTACTACTATCGCCGTGGGAAAAGTTCGCACTGGGAACACGTTCGCCTGTGGACGCTTGTTATCGCTTGTACGTGGTTGCTGTCATCGCTTGTTATTCTCGGGGATCTGACCCTGTTGCCACTGCCATCGCCGTGGACTATGTTTGTACTGGGGTCATGTTCGCCCGTACACGTTGTGATCGCTTGTTGTTGCGGGGTGTTGCTGCTGTTGTACAGTATATCGCCGCCGCCCTTCCTCCCGGGCTTCGCCCGGCGGGGCGAACGAATACTATCGTCGGATGTGCTCGTACGTACACCATGTTATCGCTCTGCCGTTGTCGGGATTATACCCCTGTCCCTGCTATTGTCCCAAACGATGCAGTCTTCCTTTCGTACGGGGTGTACCCCAGCGGGGTTACCTTTTTACTGATCCAAAGGAAGGTAACTATCCTACACTGTAAGTCCAGGTATTTCCCCCCCAATCGTGGGTACCGCTTCGAACGTATCCTACGGCAGTACTTGGATGGGTGCGATGCTCAGTTAACGGCAGCCCGTGGGTGGGCGTGTTGTATCTTACGTGGGACATCGTTCTCGGCGTTAGCCCCGCGTTCTATCCTTCTTCGACCGGAACATGAGGCAGGCTGTACAGCAGTGGGGTTGGTAGGCATCGGATGCTATGTAAGTCGGCGATTTCACCCGCCTGCATCTCGTGCCCTTCATTGTCGCAAATAATTAACGATCGAAGGCAATGTCAAGCGAACGACGACGTCTGTTGCGCCACTCGTCCTTATCGAGAATTCGGTAGGTCTGCCCACGATTCAATCTAAACTGCTGCGCTGTGATTCGCCATGTGTACATACCGTATGATATTAGTATAGTAATAGTTCGTACCATACGGATAATACCGCTTGCACAATATTCTGTGTACTCAGTTCGTACGTACGATGTCGAAACACGAGAAACAAGTCACAAGCACCTGATCGAAAAGCGCCCGCGAATCGTGTCGAAAACACATGATATCCTGCTGTAAGTAGTACAAATGTGTGGGGGGGTTCTTTAATGCCCCTTTAATCCCGATTATGAGACTGCTTCATTGGCTATTTACTAGGGCTGTGAGTTGGCTGACTATTAGTTGCCAGCTAGTTATTAGTTGGCTAGTTTTTTAAGTTAGTTGCGGCGGTGCCAACTATCCAACTATTTTTGTTTTTTTTGTTTCCTTGCTTGTAGGAAGGCTTGTTTGGTACGGGGTGCGTATTTCTCGGCGTCCCCAAGCAGTACCACCACGCACAGAGAGAGGTCTTCCACAACTCATGGCGCATTAACCCGCCGCCATCGACAGTGCCGGTGTCGATGGCAGGGCCGAGGGTGCCGGCACCGCTGAGCCTGGCCTGTCGACGGACCATGGCGGTGAGTCGAGCGTCCGACGAAGAAGTGACTGTACCGAGCGCTCCTCCGAAAGCGAGTGCACGCGACAAGGTAGCGGTTCGCTACCGCGTACAGAAGGAGCGCCGGCTTTCGAAGCCCCCCAAAAGGGGACAGGGATTCATACTTTGATAAATTGCGGGGTTCTACATATTTGTAGTCCATCTGGGACAATATTTCTACTATATTCCCCGCACCTAGGTATATTTTTCTCAGGATGTGTTGAGCTGTTCGGAATTCTGGAGGCACCGTCAGAAAGCTCAACACTGCGCGCAGCTCCTCACGATTTTGTTTTAACTATATGAATTAGCCTCTTTTATGCAAAAAACGTATAAACAAGCCCCTTCTTCCCCTTGGTGTAATACTTTTCACACCCAAATTCTGAGCACTGATTTTGGGAGCTATGACCATAGGCCGCCGGCCTTTTTTTTGCAGTAAAGAAACAGCTTTTGAGGGAGATATGAGGGAAACAATGTATACATTGGAGGTCATTTTCCCCTGGTTACTACTGTTTGACAAATCGTGCGATATACAAATAGAACACGGCAAACGATTGCTCTCTCGTCCACACCTCCAGGGCGTTTTTTTTCGTTTGCGGCAATACGAAATTGCGTGAGATATTCATCATTTTGCCCGAAATGACTGATTTTGGTGGATTTTGGCCCGTCTCGGAGACATATTTTTCTGATGCCTTGTTGCGTAAATACTTGAATTTAGTGTCGAGACATATTTTCCTTCGTCGTTCTCAGCATCGATTCCTTTGTCTTTGCGGTCACGAATATGGTTGTATCATAAAAAAAAATGTATTTTTTCATGAGTAATGACTATAAACGTCATTGAAAATATTTTTTGCCAGACGAACCATAAGAGTACGTACACAGTAAAAAGTAGAACTCTGGTCTTATGGTTCACGCGGCCAACTGTACTGTAATAATATAAGTATATCTCTGTCATGAGTGTGTCAACTGGATGATGAGCACCTCTGGCTCGGGTGTTTGAGCGATGCTCGCCCTGAGCTGTGTGTCGATCCCAGTCTATTTTGGTCGATCCCAGTCTATTTTGAGTCCTATTTTTAGTGTGTACTGGTGATATGCTACTGCCTGCCGCACGAGTATGTACCATATGTTTCTGGTGTATCTCTTTAATATCCGACAAACTGAGACGAACTTTAGAATTATACCTGTTTCGTGATCAAAACCAGAGATAAACTTGGCTCATTTATCATGCTTTTTGTGTGTAAAATGAAGCCAAATAGCGTAATTTTTGCCTCCGGTGGCGCCTTCAGCGGGATCCTCCGGAGGCGCCCCCGGCGGGCCCTCCGGGGGCGCCTCCAGCGGGGCCCCCTCGGCCGGGGGGGGGCTTTTTTGGCTCGCTTCGCTCGCCTGACTTTAGTCGACTAGTTGGCTGGCTTCGCCAGCCAACTAATAACTAGCCGGGAACTCCAGCCAACTCACAGCCCTAACTGCAGGAGTACTGGTATGTGGCTTGTGGCAAAGCACCTCATACCTGTACGACGACAGCAGCAGTCGTGCACCACAAAAAAGTTTAAACAAACAAGCAAACAAACGTACAGGCGACCTGCAAATAAATGCATACAGCAGTAGATAGATAGAGCTCCATGCTCCAGGAGAACAAAGCTGTATGTTCGAAAGGAAGAGAAAGCACACCAACACGGCTCACAGCACGGCGCTGCGCTCTGCTGGGGGTGGGATTTGTGACTCTAAGGGCTCCGCTTCACGGGCCGCCCGCTACGCTAGCAAGGAAAGGGGCAGAAGAGGTCCACGATGTTGTGCAAAGACCGACTCGAAAATGCCAAGAGATTCATGGTGCAGCGAAGAAACTGTGGACTTGATGTGACATGCACGAAAAAAACTTACTCATGCACGAGATGAACATGTATGTCACATTATGGAAGAAACTACTGGTGTAAGTAGATTTACTGAAGAAGAGAAGGCACATCACGGTACAGCACTGTCCGCACGGCGTAGGCCACGGAACCGCACTGCACCGCACAGCGCTGCGCTGCAGCACCTACTCCTGTACATACGTACAACCGAACGTATAGTACCCGCCTACCTCTCACTGCTGTACTGTACTGCAGTATACACAAAAATGGACGAAAAACAAACGTACAGTATTTTTATGGGAGCATGAAGAAAGCACGCGAAAAAACTTCGAACGTCTAAGGTCCTATCAGCCTCGTAAGCTCCCCGCCCCCTCGCGACCGCCTCTCGATGGACACGCGACGCCTAGCCACGAAAACGGCGACCGCGCTCCTTCCGACCCTCGCTCTACTGGCCAGCGCCCGCCGATACCCGCGATAGCGCCGCGCGCATCCCCGTTGCCGTGTTCAAGCACGAGGGCAAAAAAACGAAAAAAAGCTGGAGGCAAAGCAAGTAATCGCGAAGAAAAAAGAAAACAAAGAAAACCAAGAACTTCGGGAAAGCAAGGAACTTCTGCTTCGGCAATTAGAGGCTGAGAGTGACTGTCAGGTACGAAGATATGCCGAGGAAAGCTTCCGAACCCCAAAGGATATCTGTATGTATTGATATATGTACATACGTATATATGGGTAACTATTATTTCGTTGGAGCGCTGAGCATAAAGCGGGCCAATTGACCCTACTCTGAATCCGGTACACTTTACAAAGCTTGGTCTACCGTCCGTCGCCGAGCCGGCGACCGCCGCGCGAGCGTGCCACGCCCTTCCCACACCTCAGCCCTCGGTGTCTCCGGCGAACGAGCGGGCGCCTGCATCGAACTCGGCGAGCGGGGGGCTTCCGAAGCCCTCCCGGGGACGGCTCGCTCTCTCCCCGGCGTGGCGGACAATCGCAAAAAAAGTTGAAACCCCCCGCGTACCATATACCACATCTTGCTGAGAGCAGAGGAGAGAGAGGTGCGCGTGCGAGATAGAGAGAGACGATTGCTGTGCAGCTCCTTGACCATGCTGGTGTGGTGGTGTACCCCCGCTGTAGTGTGTAGCTAGTTGCGTAGGAGCGTGCGCTCTATCGCCGTGAGAGGGTAGAAGGTCAGGGGGCGACGCAGCCTGTCTATGCTCTCTTTGCCCCTCTACGTGTGTGTGCTGTGTGTACGTGTGTACCCTCCTCTACCCAGGGAGGCCAGAGACACAGGTTTGCCGTGCTTGCGTGTACCCAGACCACAGCAGAACCAGCACCCGACTACAATCATGCCAGCACCAGAGCAATAGCTTCGTCTCCGTGGACCCTGAGCCCTGGCGCTTGCCTGGAGCAGCAGGAACACCCTCTACTTCCTGTAGGCCATCACATTTTCCTTCAAAAATCAAACAAGAGCACCGCAGTAGAAGCAGCAGCAGTCGGCCTAATGCCACGTCCCTATCCGAAATTTTAAGATGGTTTTGATAAGCATATTATTAATAGTACACCAAATTTTAAGATGTCCCGGGTACAACTGAAAATGTATATTATGCGTGGCTTTCAACCGTTTTTGGTTATTGTTTTTGCTCAAACCACTTGCCTACAGTGTGCCTCGCTCCCCCATGCGTCGGCGACCGCTTCTTCGTTGTTTCAGTTTCTTCCAACAACTCTATTCGGCCATTTTACGCACCTGGGTACGTACGTCTTCAGAGTGATATACGACCATCCACCTATATTCTGTTGTATGTATGCACAGCAGTATTAACATACCACTCTGACCCTAAATATAATCATCACTTCAATTACATGTTAATATGCCAACGGTCCTTATCTTCCGGGTACCTGGTATGTACGTATCATACGACTGATGTATTTTTACTGTAAGACGACTGCTGCTGTACTGTAGTACTGTTGCGTATGACGTGGCAACGTTTCTGTTCCCGCCTGCTGTTCTCTTTCCGTTCTCTTTCTGTCGGATCTGTGTTGTCGACTGTCCGATCATTATATTTTTATATGTATAGTTATGTTTGTGAAATTTTCGCACTTTTCGCAACTTTTCTCTTCGTACGAGCACTTTTCGGCAAAACGCTAAGTACCCCGACACAGCAAGCCCGGCCGGACACATTGGTCGAGGTTTGGGCTCGATCCGAGCTCTGTGGCTCGCGTGGCGGGCGCTCGAACATATACAACGATCGGACAGGGCCGCCTATCGGCGGCCCCGCCCTCCATAAAAGTTGGAGAGTGAAGATAAAAGAGTAAATCGAGAAGTGATGGCGGTACCAAGAGGTGGAGGTTTCCGCAGGGAATGAAGTAAAACTTGAAAAGTGGAAACGCAATGTGTATTTTAGAGAAATAAACACTTCAGGTACTTTGTGTACTCGCAGTATTTCGGTGTTCAATACTCTCGATACTCGGAGTACACCGAGTAATTTAGATGTTTATACTCCGAGTACTGCTTGTACTCGAGTATAAGTACTGCTCACACTCCCAGTACTCGGAGTATTTGGGCCTTCAGTACTGCTCATACTCCAAGTACTCCGAATATTAGGCCGACCAGTACCTTTAATAATCTCAGTACTCGGAGCATCTGTGTAAGGATACTAAAAATGACGTCATATCTTTTTCTGGGCGCAAAACTACACGTGATATTTTATACGCAACAATAGCAAAAATAGGAAATAACTAAAAATGACTGTCATATATTTTGCTGGGTATGGTACGCGGGGGATTTCAACGTTTGTTGCTCCCCTTCAGCACGTAATATATTTATGTAGCTTCTTGCAGCCCTTCTGTTTTTTTCTTGCGTCATGATTCTTGTTGGTACGATCACTCCGCCACCTTGGGGAGAGAGCGAGGCAGTCGTCACACCCACCCTCGCCACCACTCACCCACCAACTCAAMAACCACCGACCAGCTTTTTTTTTTTTTTTTTTTTTTTTCCCTTTTTTTTTTGTGTTTTTTTTTTTTTTTTTTTTCTTTCCTTCTTTTTTCGCGGCTTGACTAGTTCCCTCTTTTACTATTCTTTGCTTCTGTTTGGTTTTTTTTTTTTTACGTTTTTGTGTTGTTTTGTTGTGTGTTTTTTTTTTGTTTGTTTGTTGCTTGTTTTTTTTTTTGTATTTGTGTTGGTTTTTTTGTTTGTTTTGCAGCAGCAGTGCAGCAGAGTACGTAGAGCAGTACGTAAACAGCAGAAGACAGGTGCGTTTGTTTTGTGCTGGGTATCGTACGCGGGGGGTTGTATATAACTTATTTCCTTCGTCAACCATCCCTCTTCCAGAACCCAACCCAATAAAACACCCTGCCCGGAAATGTAAGGGCCGTTTGGGTACTAATATGATTACCAAAACCATCTCAAAATTTCGGATAGGGAGGTGGCATTCATGCTGACTGCTGCTGCTGCTTCTGCTGCGGTGCTCTTGTTTGATTTTTGAAGGAAAACGTGATGGCCGAAGCTACGGCTCTGCTGCTGGCATGATTGTAGTCGGGTGCTGGTTCTGCTGTGGTCTGGGCACACGCAAGCACGGCAAACCTGTGCCTCTGGCCTCCCTGGGTAGAGGAGGGTACACACACGTAGATGGACACAGACAGCATAGACAGGCTGCGTCGCCCCCTGACATTCTACCCTCTCACGGCGATAGAGCGCACGCTCCTACGCAACTAGCTACACACTACAGCGGGGGTACACCACCACACCAGCATGGTCAAGGAGCTGCACAGCAAGCGTCTCTCTCTATCTCGCACGCGCACCTCTCTCTCCTCTGCTCTCAGCAATATGTGGTATAATGGTACGCGGGGGGTTTCAACTTTTTTGCGATTGTCCGCCACGCCGGGGAGAGAGCGAGCCGTCCCCGGGAGGGCTTCGTAAGCCCCCCGCTCGCCGAGTTCGACGCAGGCGCCCACTCGTTCGCCCGAGACACCGAGGGCTGATGTGTGGGAAGGGCGTGGCACGCTCGCGCGGCGGTCGCCGGCTCGGCGGCGGACGGTAGACCAAGCTTTGTGAAGTGTACCGGATTCAGAGTAGGGTAATCGTCCTTGCGCCACTCCCCTAGGCACGTCCCGGAGGGGAACCTTAATCTTGTAATATTTATACCTACGCATGCTACCTACGGTAATTTGTTCCGTAGGAAAGGATGGAAGTCTAGACATGTGAGAGGGTGTCAACCCTGTCATATGCATATGAATGAGTTGCTGCTTTTGTCGCGGTGGGCAGGATCTGTGAGATCTTCAGTTAGTTTATCAGTTGCGTTACGTCGGCTACTGCTGTCGTTATTAATAGTCCAGTAGTCGTTACATTTATATATTATACAAGGTTCCCCTCCGGGACGTGCGTGGGGGAGTGGCGCAAGGGCGAATCGAAAACCTACTATTAATATAAAAACAACAGCATGCGATATTGTATGATACGCATATCATATTGTATACCTGCCTAAGAAATCTACTTACAGTAGTTTTTGTGTGCTTCCTGTCTTATATTATGGGGGTCTGGGTTACGTACAATACAAAAAAAAAGAAAAGTATTCAGAGTCATCGCCAAGGATCGAACTCAAGCCTTCAAGCATAAAATCGTGCATGGTGACCGTTTGCCTATACTTTCAAAGATACATTTTCCTGTACTACACGATTATTTGTCGCGGCCCGCGTCAGCCACACGACAGGTCGCACATACATGATGCAAGCACAGCAGCAAGCAACAACAGAACAGCAGCAGAAGAGAGAGAGATGGTGGTGCCTGATGACGGATGCAAGCCTGCTGCGATGAAGCAACCACTAATTAATAGCCACAGCAGTATACGGTGGATCCGCCACAGTCACGTCTGCTGCTTGTGCTTCTAGCCGGGGCTGTGGCGTTGCTTGTGTTCGTTGCATGTTGTGTGATGTATCGTGGTATTCAAAAGCGGTCATTAATTTCCGGTCAGAGTGGGCGTGGCTCTGTTACACACAGCAGCAGAACAGAAAAGGGTAGATAGATGGTGTGGATTATGGACGGTAGGCTCCGATAGACACAGCTGGCCACAGCACACAGCAACATAACAGCAGCAGCGGGTAGAAGAGTGGTGGTGGTGGTGTCGTTTGGTGACGGATTGCTGGCTCCTATGAAAGCAAAACTACTCGTAGCTCGTAGCAACAACAGAGCACATCACAGATCTGCCTTCGAGGCGCACAGTGTTGTATCACTCTGCCCGGAAAAGTAACGACAGTTTATATATAGTTTTAATAAACAAAAGTTTCTTACATTTCGGGACAGCGGAGAGATTCGTACATGAGCATCGATCTGACAGTATTATACCATGACTCGGAAAATCGCAGGCTTCGACAAAAGCAACTCGTCACGGTACAGCACGGATCTGAGGCACGCGCATGCATGATGTAATGGCTGCTGCTGCTGCTGCTGCTGCTGCTGCTGCTGCTGGGCAGCAGGTTTGTAACATTGAGGTTGTACTGTTTGTAACACGCTCTCTGTGGTGCTGCTGTTGTTCGTGTGTGCTCCCCGTGCTCTCGGCAAGAAACGCACAAAAAACGCACGACTGAACATAAACAGGGCCTCACGCAGCGAAACCCGGGAAATCGGCTTATCCACTCCCGCGGGAAAAAAAACTTCGAGCGCCCGCCACGCGAGCCACAGAGCTCGGATCGAGCCCAAACCTCGACCAATGTGTCCGGCCGGGCTTGCTGTGTCGGGGTACTTAGCGTTTGCCGAAAAGTGCCGTACGAAGAGAAAAGTTGCGAAAAGTGCGAAAATTTCACAAACATAACTATACATATAAAAATATAATGATCGGACAGTTGACAACACAGATCCGACAGACAGAGAACGGAAAGAGAACAAGGCGGGAACAGAAACGTTGCCACGTCATACGCAACAGTACTACAGTACAGCAGCAGTCGTCTTACAGTAAAAATACATCAGTCGTATGATACGTACATACCAGGTACCCGGAAGATAAGGACCGTTGGCATATTAACATGTAATTGAAGTGATGATTATATTTAGGGTCAGAGTGGTATGTTAATACTGCTGTGCATACATACAACAGAATATAGGTGGATGGTCGTATATCACTCTGAAGACGTACGTACCCAGGTGCGTAAAANGGAACCTTGTATAATATATAAATGTAACGACTACTGGTATTAATAACGACAGCAGTAGCCGACGTAACGTCAACTAAAATAACTGAAGCTTTATTTTTTTCCACCGATCGCCCGCGACAAAAGCAGCACCATTATATGCATATGACAGGGTTGACACCCTCTCACATCGTCTAGATGTCCATCCTTTCCAAACGGAAACAAAATGTACCGTAGGTACATGCGTAGGTATAAATATTACAAGATTAAGGTTCCCCTCCGGGACGTGCCTAGGGGAGTGGCGCAAGGACGATTAACCCTACTCTGAATCCGGTACACTTCACAAAGCTTCGTCTACCGTCCGCCGCCGAGCCGGCGACCGCCGCGCGAGCGTGCGACGCCCTTCCCACACATCAGCCCTCGGTGTCTCGGGCGAAAGAGTGGGCGCCTGCGTCGAACTCGGCGAGCGGGGGGCTTACGAAGCCCTCCCGGGGACGGCTCGCTTTCTCCCCGGCGTGGCTCACAATCGCAAAAAAGTTGAAACCCGCCGCGTACCATTATACCACATATTGCTGAGAGCAGAGGAGAGAGAGGTGCGCGTGCGAGATAGAGAGAGACGCTTGCTGTGCAGCTCCTTGACCATGCTGGTGTCGTGGTGTACCCCCGCTGTAGTGTGTAGCTAGTTGCGTAGGAGCGTGCGCTCTATCGCCGTGAGAGGGTAGAATGTCAGGGGGCGACGCAGCCTGTCTATGCTGTCTGTGTCCATCTACGTGTGTGTACCCTCCTCTACCCAGGGAGGCCAGAGGCACAGGTTTGCCGTGCTTGCGTGTACCCAGACCACAGCAGAACCAGCACCCGACTACAATCATTCCAGCAGGAGAGCAGTAGCTTCGGCCATCACGTTTTCCTTCAAAAATCAAACAAGAGTACCGCAGCAGAAGCAGCAGCAGCAGTCAGCGTGAATGCCACCTCCCTATCCGAAATTTTAAGATGGTTTTGGTAATTATATTAGTACCCAAACGGCCCTTACATTTCCGGGCAGGGTGTTTTTTGGGTTGGGTTCTGGAAGAGGGATGGTTGACGAAGGAAATAAGTTATATACAACCCCCCCGCGTATGATACCCAGCACAAAACAAACGCACCTGTCTTCTGCTGTTTACGTACTGCTCTACGTACTCTGCTGCACTGCTGCTGTACTGCTGTAGTGGGAAGGTCGGTGGTTTGGTGGTGGGTGAGTGGTGCGAGGGTGGGTGTGACGACTGCTCGCTCTCTCCCCAAGGTGGCGGAGGATCGTACCAAAAGAATATGACGCAAGAAAAAAACAGAAAGGCTGCAAGAAGCTACATAAATATATTTACGTGCTGAAGGGGAGCAAAAACGTTGAAATCCCCCGCGTACCATACCCAGCAAAATATATGACGTCATTTTTAGTTCTTTCCTATTTTTGCTATTGTTGCGTATAAAAATATCACGTGTAGTTTTGCGCCCAGAAAAATATATGACGTCATTTTTAGTATCCTTACACAGATGCTCCGAGTACTGAGAGTATTAGAGTACTGGTGGCCTAAATATTCGGAGTACTTGGAGTATGAGCAGTACTGAAGGCCCAAATACTCCGAGTACTGGGAGTGTGAGCAGTACTTATACTCGAGTACAAGCAGTACTCGGAGTATAAACATCTAAATTACTCGGTGTACTCCGAGTATCGAGAGTATTGAACACCGAAATACTGCGAGTACACAAATACCTGAAGTGTTTATTTCTCTAAAATACACATTGCGTTTCCACTTTTCAAGTTTTACTTCATTCCCTGCGGAAACCTCCACCTCTTGGTACCGCCATCACTTCTCGATTTACTCTTTTATCTTCACTCTCCAACTTTTATGGAGGGCGGGGCCGCCGATAGGCGGCCCTGTCCGATCGTTGTATATGTATACACTCACATACTATATACATACTTATATATCTATATTCCACCATGGGTGATTTACATACGTTGCTCGCATATGATGAGCTTCGACGAAATCCTCGAGCTCACTGTTGTTTTTTTTTATTTTTTTAATATAAATACCGGTAGGGTTAACCGAAAACAATAATTGAATAATATAAGTACCAAAATATATATATACACACGGGTGTCCTGACTGCAGCTTTCGGTGTGGAATTACGAATGCATGCCGTACGTACTGGTTAAACATATATATATACAAGGCTTTCCTTTGGAGTGGTTGTAAGATGGGAGTTGATTCTTGAACGAATACAATTTGCTTGTAGTTGGGTTTGGACTAGTCCGCCAAAGATTGCAGTTGTTTGCGCGATTAGTGTGGCCACAATGAGTAACAATTTTACAGTACATTAAAATATAGCCAACTCGTACATCAAACCGTCCAAATGCGGGCGACGCAAGAAAAGCATAGTAGTAAGGTTGTACCCCCCCCACACGCAGTACCTCAGCAGTAACAGAGCATCAACAAACAATACAGAGCCGCAACCTATGTACTGCGGTCTATGCTGGTCCAGGGACGAGTCGACAATATGTACCTGCTTTTTTCATCAGACCCGAAGACACAACGAAGACACTCTGCCCTCGCACATAGGGGCGGTGTACGTATTGTATGATACTCGTACCCCACAACGTACTTCGTACGGGTACGACTTGTTTACTTTCTATTAATATGAGCAACATTTTACAGAGGATTTTCTGTGGATTTCCTGAAAAAGCGTGCCGCTTGCGCAGACGGGAAGTGCAAAAAACAGCAATATATTCGCCCGGCAAGTATAATAACTACGCTACAGCACTATTAATACCTGATAGACCTGTACAGCAGCAACACAGCAATAAACAAGTTGTTCCGTGTCCCCGCAGACCGCAGACACATTCCTTCCGCCTGAGCTACTGTCGAAGAAGTCGATTGAGTACTGCTTGCTCTGCTGTAGTACAGCAGTACATCATGATGAGCTCTGCCTGATACTGGTAGTCTGTATGATGGTGTCTCTATATGCTCACAAAATGCCGGCTGTATAGCAACAGCAGTACACCATGAGCTCTTCTATCTGATAGTCTGTATGCTGGTGTCTCTCCGTGGAGCTGTACAAATGCCGGCCGTCGAGCAACTGCGTTATGGTGGTTGCGCACCAAAAAGCCCGCTGTTTCCGCCTGTTGCTGCTGCTGCATGTAGCTCCCGTGCTCGCAGCCACATTACTTAGGCATGCGCTATCGCAGCGGTTGATCGTGTGCTGCTGATGTACATGTAAATCATCAGCTCTGTAATACGGGCGAACATAATGCACAGCAGCAGCAGCAACAACAACAGCAGCAAAAACGACAGCAGCAACTACACTGCTGCATATTTGTCGTTGGATCCTATGTATGATGGCAAGTGAGGAACAAATAGTTTTTGTTTTTTACATGTCGTACTTGGCGGTTGAACAAAACAGCACATGGCAGCAGCAGCAGCAGCAGCAGTAGTAGCAAGCAGCAGCAGGCACAGGGAGAGCAGAGCACCAGAGCAGGACCTTGCTCCTTGCCCCCATGTTCTTGTTTTCCTGTGATAGTCTGTCTTACGTTGATCTGCTTGAAAGTAAGCATACGTATTGCTGTCTGTCTGCCATTGCTTACTAAAAAACACAAGTAGTAGGGCCGCATCCGCACGTCAAGGCAGATACTGACACATAGCCAGCAAAAGAACAGGAGCAGTAGTAGCAGCAGCAGCAGGCTGACAGGCAGGCAGAACAGCAGAGCAGAGCAGGACCTTTCCTCTTCCCCCCGTGTTCTTGTCTTGTGGTCGTGATGCTCTGCCTGCATTGTCGTCCGAAGCTCAGTGTCGCCGTGTCAGTCGTGCTGCTGTCAGCAAAAAGTGAAAAGTGGCGAAGGTAATAATACCTACTCACAGCTGACGCATGTTTTCAAATCTTAAAAGTACGACCTAGTACAGCAGTACTTCGAAGAGCTGTCGGTTGAAAGTTGGGCCGTTCGTCACAAAGAAGAGCTGGCATACAGTCCACTCACAACTAACGACCGACACAGGTTTACGTAACTCTAATGTTTTTTTTATGTACTAGCGGTACAGCCACGGCTCCGCCCGTAGCGCTAGCTCTGCATTGCCCATATTATGGGTGTGTGGCAGTACTCGCAGTGTGGCGTGGTGTACCACTCTGGACGGAATTGTAAAGAGCACCGTGAGGGGTGGTATCGACCCGTGGTTGTGTGGGTTATATATGTATGGAAGGACTCATGATCCGGAGATGGGTTCTTCTCATCCCCGGGTCCGGTGGGACATCGGGACTATGAGCGCCAGCCAAATCTGAAATCAGCCAGTGGGGTCGGGGTATCCACAATTGATGGGGCGGGATCGACTCGGGGGATGACTGTTTTCGTTCCCGGGTTGTTGGAGTTGTAGATGTACGGGAGGATGTCTGGTGCAGATAAGCGACTTTATCGTCCCTGGGTGCGGCGGAACCTAGCGATGTTGCCCCGAGGGAAAACTCTCGCCGAGCGCTGGCTTTATGAGCCCCAGCACGGTGTGGAAACCCCAACCCCAGGGAAATCGCAGTTTTTGTCCCCGGTTGGTCACAGTCAAGAGGTATGGAGAGGTTTCCAATCCGGGGATGAGGCTCTATCCTCCCCGTGTGTGGTGGAACCTCGATGGTTCTACGTTCTATTCGAAAATTAACAATATTAATCTTCTGGAAAGAGCCAGCGATCTCTGACATGGATTTGGACCAACGTCGAATCATCTGCCACATAATTACAAACTAAAAAAATAGTATATACGTCAGCAGCTTGGCTGGCTAGATATCTGTCAGACTGACCTATTACTCCGTGTTGAACAGCAGCAGCAGTTTCATCCGATCTATTAGGTAGACTGATTTCGTGCCTCTGTGTATACAGTCTGCCATCTCACCAGTGGGCAGCATGTATTCGGGTCCATGTGCCAGGTCCGCCTGTCTGTGAGCTGGTGGTGGTGATGGTGGAGGGGCTGCTGTTGGTGGTGGTGGTGTATTGGTGGTAGCTGCAATTTCTGCTGCTACTTCTTCTGCTGTTGTTGTTGATGTAGTGATGGTTGTAGTTTTTTGCATGGCATGCTTGCTGCTGCTAAAGAATACCGTTGCATTGTTGCATTGCATGCAGGAATGCATTGTTTGCTACCATCAGCTAATAGGCTTCGTGTTTATTTGTTTGAAAAGTATATAGCCACAATTTGGTGAAAAATGGCTCGAATAATATTCGGTGCCCTCTGAAATTGATAATTATGTTTTGCCCAGTCGGTAGTCGGTAGAGTTGGATTCCAAATTGTCAGCCACAGCAGAGCAAGGCTGGCAATATCTCACCGCATTGCTATCCTGTGCGTTGCATATTGCCCTGAGGTGCTGTCGGCAATGCTCAGCACACGACGGCCAGGACCCGGCGCGATGTGAGACGCAGTGTCCCGATTATTATACCTCGCACTCTCTCTACCGATGCCGCGAGGCGGAACTGAAACGCTCTGGAACGGGAGACTCGCGAGAACGTGATGACGGTACTCGGAGTGAGCTGTGCTGTACCATTCTGAACGAAAATATAAGGGCCATTGGTGAATAAATGTAGAGCTCAATTGGCCCTTACATTGCCGTCCGTTGTCACTGTTGCTGGGATTGTGGCGATGCTCAGCGCGCGACGGCCAGGACTCGGCCGGGCATAAGACCGGGCATTCCACTGGTTGTGGCACCCACCCTCCCTATCTATGGGGCAAGGCTGGGATGAAGCGCTCTGGATCGCGAGATCATGATTACAGACAGACAGACTAACATTTATTAATATAGATAATATGTAGAGTACGACTCGTACGAGGGGTATAATTGCAGCCCTCGTCGGTTCTATCGGTTGAGAAGGGTCTCCAGACCGAGATCGTATTGGTGGCACACTTTATGTCGAAGGACGTAGCCAAGCACATGACATGTTTTGTATCGTGCCCACCTCGCAGACGTCGCAGCTGCTGTTGCCGCTACCGCAGTTGACTTGCGAGGGGTGCTACTGGGGCAGCCCTCGTTGAGCGTGCTTTCCCGTCAGACATATTACTAAGGGCATCGGCCAAAAAAAGGTATACCTGGTCCGTTTGCGACCAAAAACAGGTACACACTTAAAATCAAGTCAAAAACGCACTCCACGTGCCCTGCCATTGGTCCAAAACTTGTTGTACCTGTTTTCGCCTCTTTAAAACCCAGGTATACTTTATTTTGTCTACTTTGCTTGACTTTCACCTTTTGTTTTGTCGTTTTTAAGCCAATCAGAGGCCCTTCATAGTTTCTTCACCCTATGCCCCCTATACAAATGCCGACGTACGCGGAGACCCCCTCCTCCCTTCGCACCTCGCACCACACGCCACTCGAGCGACACACGTATCTGCCTGCACATCTCCGCCGAAATAATACGAGATAGAAGGCTCCCCTTAGGCTTCGGGATTGTGGTTGACTTGGAATTCCAGGGGTGTCGCAAGCTGAGAAGGGATAATACAGCAGCAGCAGCAGGCGTTCGTTCCTCGTACTATTATTAGCAGCTACTCGTATACGTACCCACCGGGCGAGCACGAAGAACATGAAAAAACTCTCGTACTACTTGCGTTGCAAGGAACGGCAGGTTCGTGGGGTGCGTTTTATACTTGATTCCAGTATGTACCTGTTTTTGGTCCCGAACGGACCGGGTGTACCTGTTTTTGGCCGCTGCCCTATTATTAATATCGAACTTTTAGTACGCGTAGAATATAGGCGCCAGTTATACCAGAACGTACTTGATATACTTGTACGATTTGGGTACGAGTACTCGAAACGCATACGTAAATGTATATGCATGCACTATACGCTCTATACCTAGTGCTCCATATACATGAAATTATATATGCCTACAAGGGCTCCGCATGGGTGCCGGCATTCGCCGGCACCCATGCTTCGGATAGGACATACCTGGTACATCAGTTATTTGGTACCATCCTTATTATTTACGACAATGTGATGGCGCTCGCTCGTGTTTCGATATCTGACGCCTACGTGCAGAATCAAGGCAATGCCAAGGGTTGCAGGAAGAAGGGACTGCTGCGTGCTGAAATATTCAGTTCGCAACCTCATTTCTCAGTCTCAACAGTCAGTCTCAGAAATGTAATCAGTCGCGTTCGGTGTTCCCTGGATAGTCTCAGTCCTCAGGATAGTTTGTGAGATTTACGACAACAACAATCTGATGGCGCTCGCTCGTGTTTTGACATCTGACACATATTACGTGCAGAATCAAGGCAATGCCAGGTGTTATTGCAGGAAGAAGGAAACGCTACTGTAATTGCTGATACTCAGTTCGCAACTTCATTTCTCAGTCTCTGTCAGAAATGCACCAGTCGAGGTCCCGGTGGCGGGCTCAGTTTCAGTTTTGGCACGTGCGGCAAAAACACTTCATGCCGAGCAAGCGGTTCCGCGTGGATATGCAAAGTCGAGATATTTAAAAGCTGGCAACGGGGGGAAAATCTCAATTCTTCTCTGACTCTCGTGTGTCTGAGCAGACTCGTATCTACAGCACTGTATACTACAACAGTAGTACTGCTGTACAGCAGTACGTACTACACAGCAGCACTCAGCAATACTATACACACCAGCTGCTCGCTACGTCGTACATACAGTACTCGTACCTGGTACTACTCGCACGTACTGCTGTTTGTTCTTGTACGTATTACAGCCAGGCACAGCAGTAATATCTCTACACTGAAAAATGAGCTACTATTGTACTGAATCCACCCGAAAAAAAATCAGCCGAGTTTTCATTCCTCCGTAGATCTTTGATTTTTTTATTGAGGCGAGATATTTTCACAAATATCTCTCTCAGCAGCAACAGCACCACGCATATCATCCGCAGCGGCCAGTACAGCCGAGACATCTCCGCAAGATCCGCGCACTTCGAGGTCGCTGCGCTCGGCGGCGGCGCTTGACTCGAGAGTGCGCGCGGGCGGAAAGTCACGGGCGGAGGCTGAGGGACGCGACCTTCGAGAAGGGCGGGCGAGAAAGCCAACGCGAGGCCGTCGAAACGGGTCCCGAGTGCGAGTCCGGTCTGAAGCCAAGTGAGAGCCCAAGAGGCCCCGGAGCACCACAGCGAGCATCAAGCAATGTATATATATTTACAAGGTTCCCCTTCGGGATGTTGGTCACTTGAAATCCCGGGGGTGTCGCAAGTCGAAAAGAGATCGCACATGCTTCATAGTTCTCTTTGTTTAGCAAACATGTGGTATATTAGACTGCTGTCTTGTTCAAAGGAAAAAGTAGTGCGTAGCGACCGCCATTGCTAACGAAAAACAGGTCACGAGATGATATCGTATCTGAGGTACAGTGGACTACCGATGTATAGAAACTGTACTTCGTTGTCCAGGCTCAACGACTTATTTTGTTTCCGACGTCGATCTAGCTATTTTGTGTAGGGTTTAAAGTCGATCCCACACTGGTGAGCTGTGTTTTAAAACCGAAGTTTTGTTTTGTTCGTGCCAACCTAAGCTCGTTTTTCTTGACACATAGTTTATGAACTGCAGGCACCCACTACTACGAGTATTTGTGTTGAATGGTGATTTGTTATGTCGAGTAGATCCACGAACAAGTCGTGAATCGCGACGAAAACGAAGCAAAACACCCTGATAATCCGGGCGAGGCCAGGCAGACAACCTGTGAGATTGACATCTCGCCAGCCGGGCCACACTACAGCAGCAGCACATATCTCGCAGAATACATAAGAGTATAAATAGTTCAGTACGAAGACTATACACGGAGAGCGGACCTAGAGTACACAATACCGGTACAACAGAGGAAGTGGCTGCTGCTGTATACAGAACAGCACCGACAGCATAGCACAAAGCACATACAATAAACGGTCCACAACGATTGAGTATACAGAGCACACACAGTTATATCTAGTTGTGGTGCTGGAGAACAGAGTGTGCACACAATAAATAGTACACAACGAGGTATCACGGCTGTTCTACGCACGCTGTACAGATGAGTACATATATATATATGCACAAGATAGTTATGACAGAGCTGTTGCCCGACGAATCCCGCCCCGGTCCTAGATAAGAGTATTTACTACCTTTTGGGCGGGTGCCCTGGTACGCGTTTAGCAGGCGAGTACTCGTCTAAGGGTACCCGTCGAACACCTGGGTACCTCGGTGCCCGGGGCCCAAGTTCCCGGCGAATATGAAGTGCTATTCATACCCGTGACGGGTATTGGCTGTTTTGTTGTTTTCAATCGCTGCTGTACTGCGTGGGTACGTCAGATCAGAGGGGGGAGTTTTGCTGGAATCGCATACCGTACATTAAACATGCGCACACGCATGCATACACGAAGAAAAACTGAACACAGCAGTAGTTCGTAGCTGTCACAATTAGACCTGCTGGATTTCCTTTGCTAGCTTGTGTGCTACGGGTTCTGCGCACTCAAACAGGACACCACAGCCGTTACATAGGCAACAATCTGAACAGCGGCTACTGCGTGTTATACAGCTTACTACTACTGCTGCACCAAAATACTCGTATTCGTACGTATGTAGATCGGCCTATCGTTCACTTAGATAGAGAGAGGTAAATATAATATGCCTACTCGTACTGCTGTACATAGTACTCGTAGATCTGTGCATGTACTCTACGTAGATTGCAAAATCTTGGAACCAAATTTATAAATTTACATAAAATGCGCATGTGATTTTTCAAGCGTTTCGTACAACTGCTCTACTGCTGTACACAGCCCAGAGAGAGCAGACGCATGCAAGATGGTATCAACTACTGCTGCACGACGCTTGATGTATGCCTCGTTCAATGTCGGTGTGATCCTTGCTGTCTCGTGCGTGGTGCATACGTGCGTACTGTGTGTGTTCCGTTCATGCGGTGGGCCAAAAACGAACCATCAAAATTCATACGGATCAGGTGTTTCATAGTAGTTACGAGGCGGTGTCAAGTCGGAACGTCTCCCCTGAGTTATTTGCCAGATTTCGCGACTTTGAAGACCCAGAGCACGCCCCACGGGCCTCGGCCGGGACCCGCACTTGCGCCGCGGTGTACACGCTGGCCCCCTGCGTGCCCCGCAGCCGACAGCGGGAGAAAAGAAAAAAGACCCGCGGCCGGAGATGAAAAGTGAAAGTATTCCGGGAAAATGTCCATTTGGTACCTATACATATATTCGTATTATATATCGTACATATATAGTACGCAAGTATAAATATATACCTGGCAATATATATCAATGCGTATCGCAGTTATTACTGGCGAGGCCAAGCTCTACTTCGTATACAGTCAGTAGGCAGACCACCATATACATAGGGCGTATATGAGTACGAGAACACCAGGGGGGGTGGTCGCCATGCCCCACCTGGTATATATATTGTACGCGAGATCGATGTACTTACAGCTTGTCAAAATGAGCTGCCCCAGCATGTCAAGCCCAGGCCGCACGTTTTCCACGCGTTGAATATCGTTGCACGCTGTCGTAACAAGAGTGTACCAGGCATACCTGAAGAAGACACTAGATACTCGATGAGCAGGTCACACTTATTCCTGCCCTAATAGCACTTGTTGCTGTAGCATTATACTTATAGTGGTGCGCGTCGATGGCCGTGCTTGTTTCGCTTCTTCTGCTGCTATTCATATTAGTACCTGGTACGAGTGGTACGTAATAATAGCAGGCCAAATAGTATGAAATCAACCCCGGAACAGAAACGACTCTACCGGATGACGGCCTCAGGATGCCGCTGGCCAGCGGATTTCCAGCGGCAAAAGTCCTCCGCCACAGTAGTACGCGTCGTCTGTCCTCCGGCGAGATCGACTGGCTGCTCGTGGGTAGTCGACGATGCGACTGCCGCCTACACGAGGCGCGAGACGCCCGACTCCGAACCGATCGGCTGAGCTTACGAAGCCCGCTTCTGTGGGCATGTGCAAATGCTCGGATACTTCTCGCCTCGGCTTGGTTACAGCCAACAAGCCCATCTTCCAGGCAGGATTCAGCGCACTGGTGCTGGCCTCAGCACCTGCGAGGTTGGTAGGCTCTGTTTTTCCCTACCCTCTTCCTACTTTTCCGTGCTGCTGTCGGGCCGATCGCGAGACTAGTGCTTGTCCTTTGTTCATCTCGCTCTCTCTGTACAGTCCGGACGTTTTTCCCACACCGGGGACACACTTCGTGCTTCCCCGCTTTTAGGTTCAATATATTACCCGCCTGTCTATATCTATAAAGTGAGCCCGCTGCAGCACGAGTAGTATCATTATGTTGTGTAACTGCTTGCAGCATATAAATAGTACGCATTGCTCCATGTAGTGTCACTTTACGCCCCGCAGCACTTCATTTTAAATGAATGAGTGCCAGCCATCCTGTGTGCGTTCGTCATTAAAGAACTGTAACATCAGCCGTCGGCACCGCTATTTTTCGGTTTGTTTTTGTTCGTTCATTGTTTCAGGTCTACAAACACAATGTCAGCCTACGTTTAATTTTCATCCTGCGTGTTGCTTTCGTTTCATTTATCTTCGATCTAATTCGTTTTATTACGTTTTGCAGGACTTTGCTAACGGTAACTTCCTGGCGGTGCAATGGCGGACGGAGACTGCGACGGGTGTTATGGCGGACTGCTACGAAGAAGTACGACGAATTCGACTTGATCATGTGTTTTCGTTTTTGGGATCACAATTCATCGGCAATCAAAAATAGCATAACATCCCGCGGCTATTCACGATTTGCGGGCACAAAGAGGTTCCATGGACCGAGAACCGCATGAGTAAAAAGAAATCCCATTGTTAGCCTTCACAACAAGTTTGAATCTGTAGCGGTTATTGCTGAGTGTTTTGTATTGACGTTTTCGAAGCGGTTTATAATATATTTGACCGAATATCGCTATCTGTTGTATGTTTATCACTGATTAGTTGTTGCTGACGTTACCGTTGCTGTTGTTGTGTTTGTTGTTGTTGCTGCTGCTGTTTTTTCGTGCACTTGCTGTTGTTGCTGTCCTAGAAGGCTGTACTGCTGATTGAACTGCTGGTTTGCTGTTGTTGGTCTGGCGGTGCTGCTGTTATTATTGTTGCTGTTGTTACTGACATTGTTCTTGTTTATTGTTGCCGATCACGTTAATTTGTTTATCATATGGAATTGTTGCTGTTGTGTTTGGGTATTTGCTTACTTCATTGTTATTTAAGTACTTGTATTGTTACTGCTGCTGCTGCCGCCGGCGCAATTTTGTTGTTGTTGTTGTTGTTGCTGTTGCCATGGGTATTGCTGCTGCTGCCGCTGACGTTGTCGTTGCTATCATGGAACCACGAGAGCAGGTGCGAACTGTGGTTGAGGAGCATCGCCTTACACTAGGGTTCACCCGTGACCAAGTCTTGTTCAGCACCGACCTATATGGGAGCACGTCTGGGACATATCGCGCCGAGGTGGGATTTCCTTGTTGTATAGTATAAACTACTAAAGTTGGGTTTACAATGATGTTACGTACCTGGTAGTGTTTGTTTCTTACATCTAGGGTTCATGTTTCACGTTTCCTATTTTCTTCGTCAAGCTTTTACATCTTGATCTCCTCTCTGCTGATGTCTCTGTCCCCTTGTCTCCCTATTTGTTATGGTGCCATAATTTAAACACTTGTAGTTTTGTTATGCTACTACTCTACTGTCACGATTCGCTTTGACTTTGTCGTCCCCCTAAAACTCTTTTCCCCTACGAAACGCAGCCGGAAATCGCCCCCTGCCCTGTCCCCCTGAAAGCATGCGCGAAATAAGCTACCCCCTCTCCTCCCCTGCGATATATATAGGCTGAATTGGCGTCGCTGGGCGACGACGTTGTAAAACACGCCTCTCACTGCGTGAGCTAGACAAACAGGGCAGAGTTATTGTTTTTTTTGTTTTTTGCGGTCACAACGGCTGGCGGTCGAGTTAGATCATTTGTGCGGGGTGAAGAGCCTTCACTCTGCACAAATATAAGTATCTTAAGTATAACGTACGTCGTGTGGATATTGTAAGGCACCCACGAGGCAGTTTCTACATAGTATACTCGTTACTGGAAGTGGCCACACCAGGAAACAAATAATTTTATTCGACGCTGCCACCCATATGCAAATCCGCCTCACAAGCGGTTCTTAGTAGGATGCAGCTCACCCTTCATGTGACTCGCCCAACACCTGACGGCGCTTCGCGCTTTGTGCAAGCAAGGTGTGTTTGATCAGTGAAAGCCCGACGTGCGCCGACCGGGCATCGTAGGGATGCGAGGGACTATAGTCATACGACTACGGCCGTGCATGACATGATGGCATGAGTACATCCCCCCCCTCTCCGATGAAGCTAAGCATGCCGAAACGTGGCCCCCTTTATCCGCTTCTCTCCTATTTCCACCACGTCGTGCACGCTTTAAACCCCCCACCTGTTTTCCCCTTAAAGCAAACAAGAAACTAGGCCCCCTCTCCCCCATGATACACGCCGAGCATTTGCCCCCTTTCCGTGTTGAAACGTCCCTGGAACCCCCCCCCCCCCGAACCCTGATCCCTTTTCCCCCCCGCCCTAAGAATATGTATACAACGGCTCCGCATGGGTGCCGGCATTCGCCGGCACCCATGCTTCGGTTAGGAAAATATACATCATCTGGTTGGTACCATCCTCATCACGTACGATAATGTGATGGCGCTCGCTCGTGTGTCGATATCTGACACATATATACATAGTTACATATATCAAGGCAATGCCAAGTGTTGCTGGAAGAAGGAAAACATGCTGAAGTGTTGAAATTCTCAGTTCGCAACCTCATTTCTCAGTCTTTGTCTCAGAAATGCATCGTCACCACAGTCGCCATTCTCTCGGGCTCGTTTTTGGTGTCTGAATAGGCTCAGTGCTCAGGATAGTAATTAAGGTGTGAGGTTTACAAAATTGCAAAATTGCTAGAAATTCAGTTCGCCCCCTCATATCTCAGTCTCAGTCTCAAAAATGCACCAGTCGCCTTTCTCTCGGGCTCGTTTTTGGTGTTCTTTAAATTGTCTCAGTTCTCAGGATAATAAAGGTGCACGATTTACGACAATGTGATGGCGCTCGCTCGTGTTTCTATATCTGACACATATCTACGTACGTACAGAATCAAGGCAATGCCGAGTGTTGCAGGAAGAAGGAAATAACTGCTGAAAAGTGTTGATGCTCAGTTCGCAACAACTTCGTTTATCAGTCTCAGATTCAGAGTACTCGTACGTATAATAGCTGGCACAGCAGTAAAATCCACCCGTGAAAATTAGAATGAACGGAGTTTTTTTTTTAATTATTTGTACTGCTTGCTGCTGCTTGCTGTGCTCTACTGTAGTATCTTGTGTATGTTGTATGTATCTGTGTATGTATGTATGTACCTGGTATCTACATCTCATTTCGTCTCAGTCTCGTGTCTTCGAAGCAGACTGCCAAGCTTTCCTACAGCACTACTATTAATACTACTGCTGTACAGCAGTACTACAGCAGTACTGTACGACCAGGTACTACTGTGCTGCTGTTGTATCACACAGAGTACAGCATAGTATTGATTGCACAGCGAAATGGAAGCTAGCTATTAATTCATCCAACCCGCGGAAACTAATTGATCCCCGGTATTATTTATTATTCAGCCGAAATTTGTATTGTCGTATTATACCTGTGCCCTCACTCGTATTCCCACGAGGTAAGGCGGAGGAGATGGAAGGGGCTAAAGACGACCTGCCCAGGGAGGTAGTCGGGAGAAAGCGGTCGCTTTCGCGAGACCGAGCCATCAAAGAAAAGAGTTGCGTACGACGTATCATATGTATGTATATCGAAGCTCCCGACGACTAAAAAAACGAGATCCTGGAACAAAACAGGTCCACACAAAAAGAGCGTAGAACCTCGCTATATCTCAAATCTCCAAGAAACAACCTCGAAGTAGTCTTGCTCCCTCTAAGAAAAAAACTCGCAAAGAGCTTTGCTGCCGTGAAGAAAAAGTCTCGATGTCCTGCCGTCTCGCAAGAGCCTACGGATTGAAGGTCGCCGCGCTCGGTAGCGGCGCGCGAACCGAGAGTGCGCGCGGGGAAAATATGAGGGGCGGAGGCTTAGGGACGCGACCCTTGAGGAGAGTGGCCGAGAAAGCGATCGCGAGGGTGCCGGAGGGATTCCGACTGGAATCCGACTGGAATCCGATCTGAAGCGAAGTCGAGCTGAAGTACCTCCGCGGTCACGAGAGGCGCTGCGATTCATTTTATATATATATATACAAGGTTCCCCTTCGGGATGTTGGTCACTTGAAATCCCGGGGGTGTCGCAAGGTGAAAATAGATCGCACATGCTTCATAGTTTAATTTTTGGAGCAAACCTGTGGCATAGACTGTAAAAGTAGTAGCGACGGCCATTCCTAACAGAACAACTGTCGCGAGATGATATCGTATCTGAGGTACAGTGGGCTCCCGGTGTTGAGAAACTTCAGGTTGGTGTCCAGGCTCAACGACTTGTTTTGTTTCTGAAGTCGATCTTACTATTTTTTGTAGGATTTAAAGTCGATCCCACAGTGGTACTGCAGTTATCACGGCTGTTCTGCGCTGTCCAGCTGAGTACACAGAAGATAGTAATGACAGAGATGTTGCCCGACGAGTCCCGCCCCGGTTCTAGATAAGAGCATTCACTCGTATGTAATACCTTTTGGGCGGGTGCCCTGGTACGCGTTTAGCAGCCGAGTACTCGTCCAAGGGTGCCCGTCGAACAACTGGATATCCGGGCGCCCTGGGCCAAATTTCTCGGCGAGTATGAAGTGTTATCCATACCCCTGACGGGTATTAGCGGTTTTGTTGTTTTTAATCGTTGCTGTAAAGCGCGGGTGATATCAAAATCAGAGGCAGAATATTCTCGGAAGAATGAGATAGTGTGAGTTGTGTACGTACGTAAGAAGTTTGGCCAATCAGATGAATGTAGAATTACATGGTAGTATGAATCGTAGCCCGTGATATACACCTGGTCCAGTTCCTAGTTGTGACCTGCACGTGATAGCGCAGTGCAGCAGAGTCAGAGCTACAGGTCCAAGGTGTGATACATACTAGTTTTGAGTTCCCAGTATGTCCGAGGAGAGCAAGTCGCCGGAGGCTGAGGTTATTCGGGTTGGTGCTGCGCACGACGTTCAGGCGTCTTTGGCTGCTGCGCAAACCCGGGCAGAAGATAATGCGCATGCCGCTGTAGCTGCAGTGCAAGCACAGGTGGACGCACGCCGTGCTGAAGATGCGAATGCTGTGCAAGCCGGGATCGCATACATCAAACACACACACGCATACACAATGAAAGACAGAACACACCAATGCAGTACTCGTTGTTCGTAGCTGTCACAACTAGATCTGCTGGATTCCTCCTGCTACTCGTAGCTGTTTACTACGGGCCCAGCGCACGCATACAGGACACAACAACAACAGCCGCCACAAACGCAACAATCTGAACAGCGGCTGGCTGCTGCGTGTTCTGCAGCTTCTTCTGCTGTACTGCTGTGCTGTTTGATAAAGGGCGCCTTTGCTGCTTTGTAATGTGTAGTCTAGACTACAGTAGAGACCAGTTCCCGTAAAGTACAGCAGCAGTAGTACTCCTACCGTACTAACGTACTTGTAAGCGTACGTATGTAGATCGGCCTATCGCTCGTAGATAAGAGAGAGCTAGGTATGATATGCGTACTGCTGTACATAAAAAACGTACTCGTAGATCTGGGCATGTATGTATGTGTACTCTACGGAGATTCCAAAATAATAATGGAACCAAATTACAAATTTACATGAATAATGTGCGTGAAAATTGAAAAGCGTCTCGTACAACTGCTACTGCTGTACACAACCCATAGAGAGAAGACGCATGCAACAATGTATTAACTACTATGCATGGCGCTAGGTGTATGCCTCGTTCCATGTGGGTGTGGTCCTTGTTGTCTCGTGCGAGGTGCGTGCTGTGTGCGTTCCGTTCATGCGGCGTGTCAAAAATGAACCATCCCATTTCACACCGGATAAACAATAAACAAAAGTCGTACGGCAGGTTTTTCATGTAGCTGCAAGGCGGTGTCAAGTCGGAACGTCTCCCCTGAGTTATTTGCCGGATTTCGCGACTTCGAAGGCCCAGAGCACGCCCCATGCGCTTCGACCGGGACCCGCACTGGCGCCGTGGTGTACACACGGGGCCCCTGCGTGCCCCGCAGCCGATAGCGCGAGAAAAGACCCGCGGACGGAGATGAAAAGTGAAACTATTCCGGGAAAATGTCCATTTGGTACCTATACATACAAGGCTCCCCTTCGGGGAGTGGGGTGTTCCCCGCGGGGTGACGCAAGCTTGCACGTCCCACGGAAAAACCGACCTATCGCCATCCAGCTGTAATTGTAGAAAGGGGGGTGAACAGATAATCACCTTTCAGCGATTATCGTATAGTAAAACGGTTGTTGCTAACGTACGCATATTTAAATTTATAATAGATAGGCGTTATACCACTAAAAAAACATGTTCTTTTTTTCACGAACCCGATGTCAAATTTCTTGAGTTCGCGGAAACTTGTCATTCTCATAGTTTGTGAAACAATATCACGATCGGCGAAACTGTCAAGTTGTTTTTCGTGACATATTTTGTTCGTAGATATGGCGGTGTGCACCACAGCGAGCAGTATGTCGTTCTTATACAAACAGCAAAGGCAGAGAAATATAATCGATTTCGTCCAGCAATTACAGTACCTAGTATACAGTAGCAGCAAGGAGTACGCAAGCAGTCAAAGCAGTGGCAGCGGGCAGTGTAGCAAGTAGCAGCAACATAAGCGGAGCTACTAATTGAGTATCTACGTACATACAGCAAGCAGCAGCACCACAACTACTGCTGCGACACGGCAGTTAACGTTCAGCAGTAGTAGCAGCACACTTCTGCTTCATTCAGCGCACACCAAAGCGGTACAGCTACAAATAGCAGCTGAGGCTACTTAAATACTACTACTCGTCGTGTAAACGTACATTTCCCGCCGTCCAAGCGAAAAAACACAAGGTTCTTGTGGTGTATTCGTACATCATATAAAATCATCATGTGGTATGCCAGAGCGGGGCGGTTATAGCGGACGAAAACAATAGCAGTACGTATTTGGGGCAGATGGGTACGTACTGTAGGTGCAAGAGGTCGTTCCACTATGAAAAATATCCTATCCGGTCGCCGGCATCTATGCGTAGCCCTTGTATCATAGCGGCTACAAAAGTAGGGAAAACAAGTGGGGGCAGCACAGCAGTAGTCCCCATCCACAGACATGACAGACTCAACCGCGTACCAACCCACCCACCAGAGCATCCACCCACCCACCCACCCACCCAACAACCCACCCACACATCACGTGCTTTAACAGTACAGCAATACAACAGTAGTCGTACTACTGTAGGTGAGGAGCATAGTGCTGCTGTATTGACTGGCGGGCAAAGGGAATACGTAGAAAAACAAACCAGGGCAGTGCAGACACGACAGCACTCAACCACGTACGAACCCACCACACACAAACACCCACCCACCAACTCACCCACACACCATGTGCTGCAGCATACAGCAGTACGTAAGTGGGGATCAAACTTTCAATCGATCGCACAACAACAGAAGTAAGAGTACTCACAAGCCGCAAGAGCGGAAAGAAGCAGCAGCATTCTGCGTAGTTGACCCACTTTGAGTATCATATTGCGGCTGCTAGCTGTTGTTTCATGCCTGGTACGTATGATATATCGTACTCGAGGACGTACTGCAGAACATACCTTTCACCTGGTATACAGACCAGGTATACGTTGATACGTCTCACGTGTACATTCCAACCAAACGACCGTCTGGATATTGACACATACACCAAACCATTCTTAAATTTCCGGACAAATTAAACAGACTCCATGAGGTGAGCTCGTTCTTTTTGCTCAAGCGCGATCATTATGTTCAGCAGCACCACGATGCCCCACCTAACAGACCATACCGCCGCAATCAGCAGAGCGAGAGCAAGAAGCAGCACCAC
>MEHQ01002717.1:62605-89330 GCA_008828725.1 Saccharina japonica
AATCCTGGAAAAATCGCAGCCCCGTGAGACATGAGTTGGGCACGGCCGAGACCGCCCTTGGCAGAGTAGGCAGAGCAGGGGTCGGCGAGCACGATGAGGGAGTTGCGTGTCGCCGGGTGGACGTCATCGCCAGTTATCGCGAAAAGGGCAAAAATCTACGTCTAAGAAAAGCTGTCGAGCTCTCTCCGAGCAGCAGCTGCAATTTTGTACATGTATTTATATATGGGTTGGGTTGGCTTCGGTTGGCGACGACGCTGTAGAACATAGCTCTCACTGCGTGAGCTAGATAACCAGGGTACCGTTTTTGGTTTTTGTTTGGGCGGTCTCCAAGGCTGGCGGTCTTGTTAGGTCATTTGTGCGGGGTTGAGAACCTCAACTCCGCACAAAGGGAATGATCTTACCACATAGTGGTATCATGGTAAAGCACACACGAGGCACATATGTAATGG
Source organism: Saccharina japonica (assembly GCA_008828725.1). Lineage (NCBI taxonomy): Eukaryota > Phaeophyceae > Laminariales > Laminariaceae > Saccharina > Saccharina japonica. The sequence goes on from MEHQ01002717.1 coordinate 63,055, forward strand.
TATGGGCTAGGAAGGCCGGTGATTACCTCCGTATAGGTAATTGGTCCGTTTTCGTATAACTTGGATGGCATTCGTATTCGGGGTATTTATAAGATCTGAGGGCCATACTTGAAGCCCGTCCCGGGGCAGATGCCATCTGGCTCGGGGATTAATAAAAGCTGCTTCTCTTCTACGCTTGATTCTACGGAAAGTGAGTAACACCAAGGATGCTTAATAGACAAACCTGCAAGGGGATACTCTTTGTCTCGCCCAGTCATATAACAGATACATAGTAATCCCCATTGCTGTCCCTGAAAGTGGCCACACCAGAAATTAACTCAACTCATTGGAGGCTGTCGAGTATACGCAAGTCCGCCTCACAGGCGATTCTTACCAGGATGCAGCTCACCCTCGATGCGACTCGCCCAATTCCTCACGGCGCTTCGCGCTTGGTGCAAGCAATGTCTGCCTGGTTGGTGAAAACCCAACGTACTCCGTCCCGGCATTGTAGGAATGCGAGCGTCTGTAGTCATACGACTACGGCCGTACACGACATGAGTACACCCCACCCCCCCTTTCTAGACTTACTCACATTTGTTTATTTTTTGGGTCACACTTGAGTACAAGACCTTGCGTGCAGCTCAGCGAGTCCACGTCAAATAATCCTACCCCGACCTCCCGAAGAAGGCTCTGGTGTTTTCTTGTTTTTCCTTTATTTTGTATTTTTTTCCATTTTGCCCTCCAAGGGTGGCTCCCACACTAACTTCAATCTAAAATATCCACACTAAATTCATGTAAAAAATACCCTTAGTACCTGCAAAACAAAAGTTGATACACTAATTCCAATATAAAGCAAAAAATATATATATCGAAAATTGGATTTTCGAACTCGACTCATAATCGAAAAGCAGTCAAGAATAGGTATCTGTTTATGTACGCTGCTGTCAAACGCGTTCTTTGTACACGCGCGGCTATACCATGGGTCGTCAAGGAGAGAGTCGTAGATAATGTACACTCGTACACCCACAGACACCAAATACACACCAGGTGAGCCAATACCGTTTTGCCAGAGGCCACACCACATAAACCACACACAGGAGGTAAGCCGCACCAGGTTTGTCACCGGCTGCACCCCTCACATATATAAGAGCAGTATAATTCTATCAAAGCCCGGGTCGCATCATTATTATCGCCGACTGCCTCTCGGGGCAGCTCCCTGTCTCCATCCGCGAGGCATACTAAATAATGCCTCGCTACATAATACGAAACCGCACAATACATGAAACCCCCAAGACCGGAAAACCTGGTGTATCAAGCTACCGCATACCACGAACAGCCCCCCTATTCGGTGCACGATACGATAGGTCCCGAATAACTTATCACCAATTGCCAGGTAAAACGGCAAGTCCCAAATTCTGTAATAGATCATCGCCAAGGTAAAACGGCAACCCCCTTTTTCATCCTTCATCATTGCCAAGGTAAAACGGCAATCCCAAATTCCATCCTCAAGAATTGCCAACGTAAAACGGCAATCCCGATACCAGATCTTTCAATCTCGATTCCAGTATATATCTCCTAAACTATAGCGAGACAGTAACTACGGGAAGGGGGACATCCAACAAACGTGAGCATGCTGGTAAAACCTTCAAACAAAATCAATAACACCGTCTTCACATAAATACCGTACCGCCCGATAACATCGGCCCCCCTGTTGTGTACTCTGTAAGAGCACAACAGAACATCTCTGATATATAACACCTCAAATCAAATCATAGCAGCCCCCCTGCTTGACACTCCCCTCGGAAGTATACAAGAAGACAACAATCCGCATATGAATCCAAAAGTACTGTAGGTATCAGTAATTGGTTCCCCTGTAAGTTGTGCGCAGTTAACCAATAGCCAAAGCGTACGGCACGATTCATCAAGACCATCGGCATACTCTTTTGGCGTATTAACCTTATTCAACGTATGGGTACCTCCCAACACTTTCTCCATTTCCTTAAGAACTCCTGAAGTTGGACGTTAATTCTTCAAGTACTTCCAAAAACATCCCATGCACATCGAAAACCCCTACTATTATCCCCCAAAACCAAATGCCCCAAAACCCCCGGAAAAACAAACAAACAAACAAACCAGTGGATGAAATCACAACAAGTTCATCACAGAGTCACGGCCAAAGCGAAACATCTCAGCATGCAACGGTTTGATGAGAAAGTCGGCATGCTGCTCTGCCGACCGTACGTATTAATCTCAAACTATCCGTTAGACACATGCTCTAGATATTTACGTCCTATAATCAAACCTTACACAGGCACCAGCGCGCATAACTACTCCACCAGAGACAGACGTCCGGTCAGTAGCCTTGCGTGCATAGTCCGCATCCACGTACGATAAAACCCCAACTGGACTCGACTATCTGCGATGGAAAGTCTTCGTCGTGTTACCGAGTACAACTACTATCTCCCCCCTGCTCGGAAGACGACAAAACATCCATCGCATGGTTAATAGTAAAATCCTGCGACATCAGTGTGACTCAAAAACCCCTCAATCATAAAATCAAAACCAAACTCAAGTCCAAACCCACAAACCAGAAACATCAGCGATCTATATCAAATAAGCGCCGCAGACAACGAAACAAACAGAACGTCGTTGTCGTTGTATGCATTCACTCACGTACAAGACTGCTCGGTCCAGCGTTATAATTCAACTATCCTCCTACCAAAAACAAGCATTTAGGCCCTCGATATACCAGGTAAAGCATCGTCTCTCAATCATACCCCAGGTCATGATAAATGGACTGCCATAACCGAGATACGTGACAATGTACAGCTGTTGATGCTGTTATTTTATAGTATTCTGACATCGTACTTCAGAGGTCGTAGTACGCAATTCAGAATGCCAAATATCAGGTACCAGTATAACAGGTGCATATAACTCTACTCGTATATCCAATGCAAACATATTACAATCCAAGCGTCATAAATATTTCGGCTCGTCAATTCCTACCGAAACAAAACGATCCAAAAACATTTAATCTACTGTGGGTCATTGCTACTAAGCGACCCCAACCCCACGCGCTCAACCCCCGTCTCCTGCTCCCTACCCCACGGACTCGACGCTTGTCTTCCGCCGCGGCTCAACGTCACCGCGGCATGGACTACATCTCATAAATCCGAAGAGTTAGGGTGCATTTTGACTCGTTGAGCAAAGGGTGCATCGGGTGGTTACTTTCAGCGCCAGGAACCAAGTCAAATCGTTAGATAACGAAACACATCATTATGCACTATGTCTGTGGGTAGAATCATGCCATCAAACCCCCCCTTGTGATTCTTCCCAGTACAACAGTAGTGACAAAAACATTCCGTGTGCAAGGGCTTGGTGAGGAAATCAGCATTGATTTTCACACATCAATATCATGTACCAGGTACTGCTGTAGAACCAAGCATAAATCAGCAGTAATTCTTCAACACATTGATCACGCAGTGGAGCAAAATTAGCAGTAATTTTCCCACATTGTATATAATGCGCTGAAAAATCAAGTAATTTTCCAGCACATTAATATCAGGCATTGCAGAATCAAGCCAAAATCAGCAGTAATTCTCCTACCAGCAGTAATTTTCCAACACATTAAATATCATGTATTTGAGAATCAAGCTGGCAATCCACCCCCTGTTATGCTTCAAACAACACACAGCAGTACGGGTATCATGCATCCACGTATACATATAATACGGTATACCAGTACACAGCAGCAGTCTAACAGATCATGCACTGCTGCTGTAGAATCAAACAGTCAGAAATTATCATACACTGCTGCTTGCTGTATAATCAGTCCATCACAAACTGGTTCCACACAGCAGTGCACTTTGTCTGTAGAATCATGGCATCACAACCCCGCCCCCGTGATTCCAACAGCAAGACACACAAAATATAGCGGTAGTGCATCATACCCGTAGGGTACAATCACACAACTATAGCCCTCGCTCACACATACCAGCCGATTGTTGACTTGCCTGGATCAAACGGGAACGTTCGCTCTCCTACCCAGTTCCCATTCAACCACACACATAGCTGCGATCCATCATACCAGGGTACAAGCTCACCACAACTACAGCAGTCATTGCTCAAATATGCCGGCCAAGACAAAAAGAAGCACAAAAACAAAATAACAGACCGAGAAAATCCAATCCACTGAATCCAACAAGAAAGTTGGCCAGACTGGAAAATATAACATGCCTGTTTCCCTGGATCAAATGGGAAAGATCGCGCCCCGCTGCCGCAGATGCTGCTGCTGCTGCTCCCCTCTTCCACGAGCTCCACCTCTGGCCGTCCGCCGTCAACCCCCCCCCCAAGCCCATCCCGTTCCTCTGGTTTCCCTGGGTCGAAGGGGTACGAGCCACTCTGGCCCAAACCAATCTGCGGCACTCCGCCACCGTCCCCACCGAGCTCCACCTCAGGCAAAGCAACACAAAGCTCCACCACCTTAGCCTGAGCACCACCAAGCCCCACCACCTTAGGCCCAGCCACTCCAAGTTCCACCACCGCAGCCTCAGAACCGAGCTCCTTCTCCTCAGCCTCGGGCTGCTGCTGTACGGCATCAGCGAGCTTCCCCAGCTCAGGCTCAGGCTGCTGCTGTACAGACGCCGCTACCAGCGCACGCGTACCACCGAGCTCGTGCGCCTCGGACGCAGTCACACCAAGCTCGTCGAAGCTCCGGTACGGAACACCAATTCCTCCAGCTCGTCGCTTGGCGGACTGCAACTTCTCCCACCAGGCTTGCTTCTGCAGGAAGGTACGCGGTCGAGGTCCATGATACATGTTCCACAGCTCCTCGCGCGCAGCCGCTCTACGGGCATCCCTTTCCTTGTTGACGACATCCAGCTCCAACATCAGGTCCTTCATCATCTGCTGCCGAAGCAGTTCGCTCTCCCCTGGCATAGCACTACCCCTCCTAGTCGTCGACCTCGGCACTACTGCCAGCTGTACCTGCGGCTGCTGGAGCGCCGGCGTTCCAGCCTGCGGCACGTTGCTGTACTCCGGCGCGTAGACGATAGTGGGCTGGGCAGTGCACTGCCTGGCCATGTGACCATAGGCCAGGAACCCATCGCACACGCTGTTTGGTGCAAAACAAATCGCTGTCTCATGCCCTCGAGCCCCACAGCGTTCGCACGTGTAGAAACCGCTCATAGACGCTCCTGGGGGTGGAGGGGGCTCGGGCTGGTACCAGCCGTTTCCGGCGTTACGAGTCCAACCAGTGCCCCCCGGCCTGTGCTGGTGCTGATGCTGCGGCTGAGGTGGGTGCTGCTGCTGGTAACTGTGACCTCCACCCCAATGCCGCTGCTGTTGCCGCTGATGCGGCCAGGCGCCTCCATACTGCTGCTGCTGCGCAGTGCCTCGATACTGCCGCTGCTGCTGCTTCTGCTGCTGCTGCTGTGGCCCTGCGCCTTCACACTGCCGCTGCTGCTGCTGCTGCTGCTGCTGCTGCTGCCCGGCGCCCTCGAAATAAAAGACCATCTCCATAGTCAGTCCCGCCTGTACCACTCCCCCTCTAACACAGTATAGCACTCCAGCGGCCTCCGGGCGCGAAGCAATGCGATAATCGTGTTTATGTACGCTGCTGTCAAACGCGTTCTTTGTACACGCGCGGCTATACCATGGGTCGTCAAGGAGAGAGTCGTAGATAATGTACACTCGTACACCCACAGACACCAAATACACACCAGGTGAGCCAATACCGTTTTGTCAGAGGCCACACCACATAAACCACACACAGGAGGTAAGCCGCACCAGGTTTGTCACCGGCTGCACCCCTCACATATATACGAGCAGTATAATTCTATCAAAGCCCGGGTCGCATCATTATTATCGCCGATTGCCTCTCGGGGCAGCTCCCTGTCTCCATCCGCGAGGCATACTAAATAATGCCTCGCTACATAATACGAAACCGCACAATACATGAAACCCCCAAGACCGGAACACCTGTTGTATCAAGCTACCGCATACCACGAACAGTTAGGGTCAGAAACTAGGGGTGTTTTATAGCCGATTTCACCCAAATTCATGTCCGAAGGTCGTTACGAGAAAAATGAAATGTTTTTTTTTCACCAATGACGACGCATCAAAAATACACCAGCCATCAACAAATCCCATTATATAGCGGCCAAAATGTCAACAGCCCCAGCGTGAAAACACCAAAAAAATTACCTGACGACCTGCGGCGAGAGAGGTGAAAAGTGGAAACAACAAAAAAGTGTTGCCTTGCGGCGTACCACCTGCGAGAGAGGTGATTGAAACTACATACTTTGGAGCGGGAAGGAGAGGGGCGAAAGAGGATGGAGGATGTGGCGAAGCTGCGCAGGCGACTGCTGACGCATATGTTCCCATTATCTACGCGTTTCGGATCGGATGTCTCTTGCATGTCCTCCACCTCGCCATTAGCGCGGGGATGCAGACCGATAGTTTCATGGGCCCTCTCGGAACCGGTTCATGGCACGAATGGCCAAAACAGCACCTCGTTTAGTTGCTCGGTTCTGTCTGGTACAACACGAGCACGCGAGCCCTAGCTGCAACGCTGTGACGTCGCTCCATCATTTGAAGCTCGCGGCCCTCCGCAGCGTTCTCAACACGCCTGATCCTCCCAGCTTCGGACATCGTAACTCCAGTTCGAGCGAGGAACTCATCGCTGGTTTTTTTTAGAGCTGCTTGCCTGTCGTTTTTTGTCCTAGTCTTTCGTTGCCGAGATTTACCCATCCTACTCGAACAGGTGATTTTTTGCGAACTCTATCTCCTTGGCAAATGACTCAATACGGGTGCGGATTCGTACGATGCGTCAACCAAAACCAGATAAAGGATCCGTACGATTCACATTGTTGATACGTTACTTGATACGACATGCTGCTGTTAAATAGAGCAAAATATACGTGAAATCGCTGATTTTGGGGACATTTCCACTTGTAGCGTGGTCGCCAGATATCGGATCATCGTTCTTTTTCGCACAAAGGGTAGATCATATGGTTTTACAGGTGTCAGCATAGTTTAAAGCCCCAAATCGTGACGTAGAGCGAGCTAGATATTATTATTTAACGCACTTTTGAGTTGTATACTATTATCGAGTTGTTTCAGGACCGCAGGGAAAAAATTGTATTATTGGCTTTTTCTTGTCTCCTTTGGTTGATAAATTTGATTAGCCTGGTATGCATTTCATCGCGTTCATCATGCCACTTTTTAGTGGTCGATATGGACCCCGTTTCTGACCCTAACAGTATCCTATTATTATTAATAGTACTGGTTATTGTTTTTTTCGGTAGATAATCAGTGAAGAATTTGTCCGGTGCTACCGGTTTACACCGGTTTTCGTGTTTTTATCCGGTTTTATCCGGTTTTCGGTTAGAACCGGTTTAAACCGGCGAAAACAAAACGCGTTAAAAAAACAAAAACAAAAAAGTTTACTTGTACACGCCTGCTGAGTTTCCAAAAACTGGTTTAAACCGGTTTTGTTTTTACCGGTGCCCACTTCTATTAATAGTCAAGACAGAGCGAGATACTCTCGCCCCGACACTATGTTCGATAAAAAATCGAAACAACATACGAAGTAAAAAAACGAACTAATGTCCAAAAAACGGATTGTCGGAACTCGAGTTAGAGTCGATAAGCAATCAAAACTAAGCTAGAAGGCTGCCCCGACATTTACTCTTTGGTTGAATTTCCTACATTACCTCCAAGATGAAAAATATCCGAAAAGAACAGTCGAAAAAAATCGAAAACTGATTTTTGAAACTCGACTCAGGCCGTTTATAATGCAAGGTTTTTTAGGCTGCAAAATGCACCCTTTTGCCTCTGCTGTTTGTAACTTGATTTAGGTACGAAACCGGTCGCCCTGGTGGTCTAACAGGTAGCCACGAAGCCTGTTAGCTTTGGAGGTCGGGGGTTCGAGTCTCCTCGTATGGGGATTTGTATTCTCAAATGACACCAACGAATTGTCGAGAGCGCATATTATAGCGTGGGTAAGCATAATTCGACGAAAGTTGACGAGGGAAGAAAGTGCTGGAATCTTCTCGCGATAAAAATGCAAGGCAAGAACCGTAGTGGGGGAGGAGAGAGAAGAGCCTACTTTGTGACCCCGGGTCCGAGTTACGACTAGGAAGGAAAAAGGAAGGGCGAAGATAATAAATGGGATGGACGAAAAAATAAAGTGTTACTCAGGTGCAGATTATGCGCGCGTATTGCAAAGACATGCTCTGCATTTTTTTTTAATAATACGGAGACCCCAGAAGACGCGAGACCATATCGTATGAAATGAAAACAACGTATATATGTTACAAGGGCTCCGCTCCGCGGGCGGCTACGCTCGCGCAAGTAAAGGGGCAGAAGAGGGTCATGAAAGTTGCATGATGTAGTGCAAGCACCGACTTGAAAATGCCAAGAGGTTCATGGTGCAGCGAAGAAACGGCGGACTTGACATGCATGCAAAACATGCTCGGGATGCACAGATTATAAGCTCCATGATCCAGGACAACAAAGCTGTGTGTTCGAAAGAGAAAGCACAGCAACACGGCTCACAGCACGGCGCTGCGCTGCCTGCTGTGGGTGTGATTCGTGCCTTTTTCGTAATTATGTGTGGTAGTACAGCAACAACAGCAGCAGTAGTATTTCGTACGTTGTATGTACTCGTAATATGAAAAAGAAAGCACAGCACAACACGGTCGTCAAGTTGTGAATTACGAGTACGAGTATAAATACGAGTATACGTACGAGTACCCGTACTCGACCAAAGCGACGGAGCGAAAAACAAACAAAAAAAAACGGTCGGAAAAAAAAATGAAGTACTCGTACATCGTACATGTCGAATCACACACAAACACGAATACTCCAAATGACAAATTACATACATACGCGTATCGTGATTGCGCCGCTTAAAAAACGAAAAAGTTCAAACGACTGTCACGTTCTGTCACCCTTGAGGCTCCTCGCCCCCCCGCGATCACCTCGCTATCGATTCGGTTCGGGTCGAGCTCTACTGCCTCTCTGCCCCAGTGAGCCCCGTGGCCCGCCTAGCATGAAGCCCGGTGCTCACCGTGGCCCTCGTTCGCCCGCTCGAGCATGATGGTGATCAAACCGCCTTGTTGTCTCTCTGTAAATTATATTTGGTTGAGAAATGAGCACCGCTTGAATATTTTTTCCCAATAGAAACGAGCCTTATAATTTCGGACATACTGAATACGCAGAAGCAGCAGCAAGCTAGACAAAGCCCCTTGATGCTCCCCTCGTGTCTCGATGGACACACCACGCCTAGCCACGTAAAAGGCTACCGCGCTCCTTCCGCCCCCCCCTCTACTGGCCAGCGCCCTCCCATACCCGCAATGGTGCCGGGCTCACCCACGCTGCCGTGCTCTCTGGGTACACGCACGAACCCAAAACCGGAAAATAAAAAAGGCTCTCGCCAACAAAACGTTACAGGAAACAAAGACAGGGAGGAAAGCTCCGGCAAGTAATCAAGTAATAGAAGGAGGCGATATCGAAGTGGGAGCTCTGAGAGGCCTGGGATGGGCAATCCCTAAAATAAATATTAGTAAGTATGTCTATGTATGTACGTAGTGATATACAGCAGCAGTACTGCTGCCGCCGCACCATGCAGGTACCCTGGTCGTACTCGTTCAAATAAAAGTTAGAGCCACCCCACATTGCCCAGCACGTGCTGCCTCTGCGCGCGAAGCTCTTTCGATCCCAATCGGGCGGCGACGGGACCCAGATGCCGAGTTTATAATAAAACACAGGCTCACAGCAACAGCGGTACGAGTATATTGGAGCTGCCAGCCAGCGTCGAGCCGAGAGCATCGTGTCGGCTCTCTTGTTGGGCAGGATTTATAATTAAACAGGCTCACAGCAACAGCGGTACGAGTATATTGGAGCTGCCAGCCAGAGCTCGCTCGTTGACAACTCCTGATAGCTCACAACTGGAGATGACGCTTATTGCAGCAGTAGTCAGTATAATCTAGTCGATGCTTGGTAGCAGCATAGTAATCTGATACACATATAGCTCGTGCATACTACGGGTATACTACAGCAGTACACTCAGGAACTATATAATCGATGCTCAGTAACAGTCATCCGATACATGTAAGCTAGCACACACAGCAGCAACACATGGCCTGATGTATGCTGTAGGAGAAGAGCAACAGCCCGGTACGGCTGTGTATTCATGCTATTAATTGTAGCGAGTAGCCTCTGGTACTCGTAGCGTCAAGACAGGGCTACAGTCTTCAGATATCAAGCACGTGCGTATTGGACTGGATTGTTGTTTTTCCTATCTCAGGAACAGAACGGCCCTGAAAGGCGGCATTAATGTTTGGGTCGTGGATCATAGTTTTATACGAACGTACTGGTATTATAAGGTATCAGATTTCAGGATCTTGTGGATGGTCTCGAGAGCACGGCTTTAGCTCCCCCCTCGCGTTTACTCCTCACCACTCCTCTGTTCTCTACCTCTTTACTTTTACTGGTGGCGTAATCAATATACCGGCCTTGGGTCGTGCCACTATCATCATGGATCTTGAGCGAGTTGACCTATCAAGTGAACTAAAGCGTTTGCCTCACGAGTTTCCAGCTACACACCGTGGTCAGTCCACGCCTCGGCAGCTGTACGCTCGCCTGTACTACAGTGCAGCACGCTTATCTTCAATAGATCCAAGAGCCTCGTGTGTACAAACGCTATCGTCGCAGCGCTGCGCAAACGGCTCCGATCCCATACCTGAGGAACATGTTTTAAGGCATTAAATTGCCGGGATGTTTTCCTAGGGGAGAGTTAATTTAACTCGGTTTTAGAGTTCGGTTTTTGCTTTTCACGTCCACGATACTTTGTTGTCCGAAAATGTAAGGACCGTATAGGTATTAATAGATTACCACTAACTTCTTAAATTTTCGGACATAGTGATATTGCTGTTTATCCCTTTGTCCGGAAATATAAGGAATTTTTGGGCATTAATCTGAGTCTTAAAAGTCTCTTAAATTTGCGGACAGGGTGTGGCATATTTTCCCCTGTGCAATCTGAAGGAAAAAAACCGTCCGTGCTTACTGCAAGTACGGGGTTTGCTCGTGCTGCAGGTAACCGTAAGGGCTCGAATCCACATAGACAAAGCTACTGCCGCTGGCTATGTAGTCTGGTGCTGGTGTTGCCGTGGTCTGGCTACGCGCCCGCACTCAAAAGCTCGCGCACCTGGCGTCGGGGCAGATGGTGGTACGTGTACGGTGTAGGGACGGGGCAGCCTGCTGCGCTGGCCCTGACTTTCGACCCTCTCACAGGGACAGAGCGCAAGGTCCCTAGAACACATCTAGGCACATACTACAGGGGGACATACCGCCACATCACGAGCGTGCTGGGCCGCCCTCTGCGGAGGCAATTGTCCGAATATCCGACCTGCAACAGCGCTATCTCTTCGTCTCGCACGCGGGCACGTCTCACTCCCTGGCAGCGCCGAGACTGTCAGACCTGGCAGCAGCGAGACTGCCCCACAAATCACCACCGCCCGTCGTTTTAAAATCCTTACAAAAATCGCATGTGATTGATCTTGCTATACTGCTCGTACAGCATCTGATTGGTCCGTCCTTGTAAAAAGTTGTCATACGTGTAGGTCCTGTGCCACTCGCTACTCGCTACTGCTGCGAACTTTCAAGAAAGGGAGTTCCAGATTCCCTAGGAGCATTTAGACATCCCGAGAACGAGGGGGTCGGGGACCCTGAACTTCGGATATACAAGCGCGTGCAGGGCAGATGCACGCCGGTCCCAGTGACGTAATTTCGGGGAGGCCATGGCCCAAGGCGGAGTGATGTGTAACGAATAAGAACAACCAACCTTTTGGTTGATCAAATAACGTGAAAAATCATAATCAATTGACAACAAAGAAATAATCGCAGGTAAGCACCCACGGAAATTGCCAAACAATCAATAACGCAATCAAGCGTTTTTGGTTACCAACACTTCTGATGAGCACAAACAAAAGAAACAACTGAGTACTTTCACCAAACGAAGAAACCACCGAGCGCTCGTGAAAAAACGGGGTGCACCAAACAAACGCTACCGAAAAGATGACGGTAGCAAGCAAAACATAAATTGGGCTCGGGATAACCCACCCGGCAGACATATTTTTGGGATCGGATATTGGGTACAGAAAGGCATGTCACGCTGGGAAGTTGGCGCGTTTTTCCGCTGTCCAGCAAAAAGTACCCGAAATTGTCAAGACACCAGAGCAGTACGAATGGAAAAGCTGAAATGGTGCAAGACAGGAGAAAACGGCGGAAAAACATATATGTCGCAGAATGTACGCCAAAGGATGCAGACGCAAAGAAGGCGAACAATAGACAGGAGCACACCACGCGTCCGAGATAGGAAGTACATGGAAACGCAAGAAGCAGAGGTCGTTTGTTGTTGTGTTTTGATTATCAACGGAAAATGGCGCCCATGACAAAAAGCAGGCCACCGGAAATACACACTAAAAGACGGCGTGCGCAAAAGGCACCAGCAAGGTAGAAGGGCCTGAAAAAAAAACATGCAACAGCCAAATAAACGGCACAACCGGAAGTCGGTGCCCAGGTGAAGCGGACCCCACGCGGAAAAAAAACAGGAGAACACGGTAAAGACACGGGCGTTGGGAGGAGGAAAGCCAGACGCGCACACGAGTCCCCGAACCGCCCCCCCTGATCAAGTGCATGGAGCAAACGCGCCAAAAAAAGGAGGAAACTACGCTGCATCACAACACCGCCGACTCGTAAGGGAAAACGCACGCAACTCGCGCATAACCCCCCCCGCCCACCGNGCAGTACTGCTGCCGCCGCACCATGCAGGTACCCTGGTCGTACTCGTTCAAATAAAAGTTAGAGCCACCCCACATTGCCCAGCACGTGCTGCCTCTGCGCGCGAAGCTCTTTCGATCCCAATCGGGCGGCGACGGGACCCAGATGCCGAGTTTATAATAAAACACAGGCTCACAGCAACAGCGGTACGAGTATATTGGAGCTGCCAGCCAGCGTCGAGCCGAGAGCATCGTGTCGGCTCTCTTGTTGGGCAGGATTTATAATTAAACAGGCTCACAGCAACAGCGGTACGAGTATATTGGAGCTGCCAGCCAGAGCTCGCTCGTTGACAACTCCTGATAGCTCACAACTGGAGATGACGCTTATTGCAGCAGTAGTCAGTATAATCTAGTCGATGCTTGGTAGCAGCATAGTAATCTGATACACATATAGCTCGTGCATACTACGGGTATACTACAGCAGTACACTCAGGAACTATATAATCGATGCTCAGTAACAGTCATCCGATACATGTAAGCTAGCACACACAGCAGCAACACATGGCCTGATGTATGCTGTAGGAGAAGAGCAACAGCCCGGTACGGCTGTGTATTCATGCTATTAATTGTAGCGAGTAGCCTCTGGTACTCGTAGCGTCAAGACAGGGCTACAGTCTTCAGATATCAAGCACGTGCGTATTGGACTGGATTGTTGTTTTTCCTATCTCAGGAACAGAACGGCCCTGAAAGGCGGCATTAATGTTTGGGTCGTGGATCATAGTTTTATACGAACGTACTGGTATTATAAGGTATCAGATTTCAGGATCTTGTGGATGGTCTCGAGAGCACGGCTTTAGCCCCCCCGCTCTCGTTCACTCCTCTCAACTCCTCTGTTCTCTGCCCTCTTTCATCAATCAATATACCGGCCTTGGGTCGTGCCACTATCATCATGGATCTTGAGCGAGTTGACCTATCAAGTGAACTAAAGCGTTTGCCTCACGAGTTTCCAGCTACACACCGTGGTCAGTCCACGCCTCGGCAGCTGTACGCTCGCCTGTACTACAGTGCAGCACGCTTATCTTCAATAGATCCAAGAGCCTCGTGTGTACAAACGCTATCGTCGCAGCGCTGCGCAAACGGCTCCGATCCCATACCTGAGGAACATGTTTTAAGGCATTAAATTGCCGGGATGTTTTCCTAGGGGAGAGTTAATTTAACTCGGTTTTAGAGTTCGGTTTTTGCTTTTCACGTCCACGATACTTTGTTGTCCGAAAATGTAAGGACCGTATAGGTATTAATAGATTACCACTAACTTCTTAAATTTTCGGACATAGTGATATTGCTGTTTATCCCTTTGTCCGGAAATATAAGGAATTTTTGGGCATTAATCTGAGTCTTAAAAGTCTCTTAAATTTGCGGACAGGGTGTGGCATATTTTCCCCTGTGCAATCTGAAGGAAAAAAACCGTCCGTGCTTACTGCAAGTACGGGGTTTGCTCGTGCTGCAGGTAACCGTAAGTGCTCGAATCCACATAGACAAAGCTACTGCCGCTGGCTATGTAGTCTGGTGCTGGTGTTGCCGTGGTCTGGCTACGCGCCCGCACTCAAAAGCTCGCGCACCTGGCGTCGGGGCAGATGGTGGTACGTGTACGGTGTAGGGACGGGGCAGCCTGCTGCGCTGGCCCTGACTTTCGACCCTCTCACAGGGACAGAGCGCAAGGTCCCTAGAACACATCTAGGCACATACTACAGGGGGACATACCGCCACATCACGAGCGTGCTGGGCCGCCCTCTGCGGAGGCAATTGTCCGAATATCCGACCTGCAACAGCGCTATCTCTTCGTCTCGCACGCGGGCACGTCTCACTCCCTGGCAGCGCCGAGACTGTCAGACCTGGCAGCAGCGAGACTGCCCCACAAATCACCACCGCCCGTCGTTTTAAAATCCTTACAAAAATCGCATGTGATTGATCTTGCTATACTGCTCGTACAGCATCTGATTGGTCCGTCCTTGTAAAAAGTTGTCATACGTGTAGGTCCTGTGCCACTCGCTACTCGCTACTGCTGCGAACTTTCAAGAAAGGGAGTTCCAGATTCCCTAGGAGCATTTAGACATCCCGAGAACGAGGGGGTCGGGGACCCTGAACTTCGGATATACAAGCGCGTGCAGGGCAGATGCACGCCGGTCCCAGTGACGTAATTTCGGGGAGGCCATGGCCCAAGGCGGAGTGATGTGTAACGAATAAGAACAACCAACCTTTTGGTTGATCAAATAACGTGAAAAATCATAATCAATTGACAACAAAGAAATAATCGCAGGTAAGCACCCACGGAAATTGCCAAACAATCAATAACGCAATCAAGCGTTTTTGGTTACCAACACTTCTGATGAGCACAAACAAAAGAAACAACTGAGTACTTTCACCAAACGAAGAAACCACCGAGCGCTCGTGAAAAAACGGGGTGCACCAAACAAACGCTACCGAAAAGATGACGGTAGCAAGCAAAACATAAATTGGGCTCGGGATAACCCACCCGGCAGACATATTTTTGGGATCGGATATTGGGTACAGAAAGGCATGTCACGCTGGGAAGTTGGCGCGTTTTTCCGCTGTCCAGCAAAAAGTACCCGAAATTGTCAAGACACCAGAGCAGTACGAATGGAAAAGCTGAAATGGTGCAAGACAGGAGAAAACGGCGGAAAAACATATATGTCGCAGAATGTACGCCAAAGGATGCAGACGCAAAGAAGGCGAACAATAGACAGGAGCACACCACGCGTCCGAGATAGGAAGTACATGGAAACGCAAGAAGCAGAGGTCGTTTGTTGTTGTGTTTTGATTATCAACGGAAAATGGCGCCCATGACAAAAAGCAGGCCACCGGAAATACACACTAAAAGACGGCGTGCGCAAAAGGCACCAGCAAGGTAGAAGGGCCTGAAAAAAAAACATGCAACAGCCAAATAAACGGCACAACCGGAAGTCGGTGCCCAGGTGAAGCGGACCCCACGCGGAAAAAAAACAGGAGAACACGGTGAAGACACGGGCGTGGGAGGAGAAAGCCCGACGCGCACACATCCCCGAWCCCCGACCCCACGCGGAAAAAAAACAGGAAAACATGGTGAAGACCCGGGCGTTGGGAGGAAAAAAGGCTGACGCGCACACGAGTCCCCGACCCCCCCCCCCCCCCCCCCCCCCCCCCGAGATCATTAACTCATTGAAGCTGTCGTCCATATGCAAGTCCGCCTCAGAGGCGGTTCTTAGCAGGATGCAGCTCACCCTCCATGCGACTCGCCCAATACCTCACGGCGTTTCGCGCTTGGTGCAAGCAATGTCTGCCTGGTTGGTGAAAACCCAACGCGCTCCGTCCCGGCATTGTAGGGATGCGAGGGTCTATGGTCATATGACTACGGCCGTGCACAACATGAGTACACGCAAATCCCCTCTTCCCCCCGTGAGTCAAGTGCAGGCATGGAGAAAACGCGCAAAAAAATGAGGAAACTATGCTGCGTCACAACAACCCCGGCCCGTAACGGAAAACGCACGCAACCCGCACATAAACCCCCCGCGCCCCCTACCGCGCGCGAAGACGCCCACAAAAAAGCCCTAACCCTGCGAGAAAGTACGCGCTCTATCGAAAAAAGACGCCCACAAAAAAACTCTAGCCCTGCGAGAAAGAACGCAACGTAATTAAAGAAGATGGGGTCGAACGCGCACAAGGTGCAGCAGAAAACACTGACACAACGGCAAAAAAAAACGCTTGACAATAAACAAAAAAGAAAGTGTTGAACACCCCCCCCCCCTCCACGAAAACAAAGATCTGCGTACACGCTACAATCGAACAAGGGGGACAACGACCACAAGGAACTTGCCCACCCAAAACCCATTAGCGAGTGATGCGTCTGGTATGCGGTCGACCTTTAAAGCTCGAAAACATTCGTCGCACACATGCAATTTGTGCGGTTCAGCTTCTTCGAATCCGTGAACGCTAAGGACCAAGCCTTCCAACAAGTTTTCGGCGTCAGAAGGATACGAACGGAATTCGTCCATCACCCTCGCGTGCTGTTGTAGACGCGACGATGCGCGGAGTTTTTATCTGAGCGGAAGCTCTTGCAGCGTCAGTACATGGTGTTGATGCACAGGAGATATCCAATCACACACGGCACAGGGGAACCTGGTGGAGTCATAAGCAGCGGGGGCGTATACTTCAGAATGCGATCTTCGTCGCTACAAAATTACAGAAAAACGGGGGAGTGTTCGACAAAAAACGCCCCCCGAACTCGTCGGGGAAGCAGTTCGAACTTTTCCTTGAAACAACAATCGAAACCATAGTGGCACCAGCCCAAGGGACGCGCGTCGTGCACGATGCAAAAATAACGAAAAAACGAGCCAACACGGCACGGCGTTAAGAATCCCGCGCATAACCCGCCCTCCCTTGACGACTCTGCACTGCAGCAGCAGCCGTGCGAAGCGAATACACGGCGGCTACTGTACGTACTGCTGAAGTACATGGGGGGTGGATGGATCGATTGGTTAGTGTGTCGATGGGTATGTACACACCGCTTCTTGTTGTTGAACATAGTTTGCCGAAAAATAGAAATGCAGCCCAGAAGTGTCTCTGGCCGAAGCGGACCGGTGAGCTTGACGCTATCACGGCAAGTGTGCTGACCGTGCGGCGTATCTATCGCAGCTGTTGGAGGCGACCGGATGAAGACGGTGTTCGGTGTTTGGCGTTCGTGGGGTCTGACACATGCACCTTCTTCCCTGGTGTCGTCCAGCCGCTCGTCTCCTCCAAACGTTTCGTTCCAGGCGGTCTTGTTCGCCTTGCAGTTCTCGCCTGGTCAGTGTGCAAATTAGGGATCTGTAATAAAAGCCTGCGACGAAAGGAAACAAAAACTACCGTCTGCCTCCTAGTGTAGCACCGATATACCTGTGCGCTTGCTCTTCTCGTCGTTCATCCCGTCTTGCAGCGGCGACTCCGTCTGTCGCCGACATATTCTCAGGTTCACATGGCGATTGTGCTTCCATGTGCGCGGCGCATACCTCCCTGTGCGCAGCCCGTCTTCTTGCGCGTGTAGGTGCGGCGGTGACGTGCAAACAACTTCCTTTCGTCTGTTGCGCTGGGAAGTCGGCCCGTCGTTAAAATAATATTCACGGTTTCACCAGCGGGGCAGTTTCATGTTTGCCGGCAAGGTATCGATGTCAATACCGAAAATGTTTATGGGATACCTGGATATCACATCGATATATCATATCGTATCTTATGTCATGGTTGATAAATCGCAATCAAAAGAAACAATTTAAATTTACGTCCCAAGCAACATATAAATATAATGCGATACTCATGCGATATAACGCGATCACCGAGCAGCAGGTATCACATGCTGATGTACCGCAATAGATATAAATAAAATGAGCATCGATGCCTCTCGTGATTTTGGAAATGGCCGAAGTCCCTCCTATCGTCTGGGCTTCAGACCGAAATGGAAACGCGTCAGCTCTCGGCGCCTCGCCCGCGCTTTCTCGTCCGTTCTCTCGCGGGTCGCCTTCTCCGGCCTCAAACAGGCCAGTTCCCGCTCGCGCTCTCTCGAGGTCGCGCGTCGCCGCCGAGCGCGGTGGCCTTCAATCCGTAGGCTCTTTCGAAACGGCGGGACATCGAGATAGTTTCCTTGAGACAGTAAGGTTCTTTGGGGGACATGCAGGTTTTTCCTCAAGGAAGCAAGCTTCTTTCATACATCTAGTATTTATATCGGCTTCTTTTGTCGTTGCGAGCTTCAACAATTTAGCTCTTTCCTTCGAGAGCTCGGTCTCGCAAATAAATGCGATCGCTTTCTCCCGACTACCTGAGCGGTCGTCTTTAGTCCCTTCCACCCCCTCGGCCTTGCTTCGTCCGGATACGAGTACGATACAACAGCAGCAAGCACAGCAGTACGACAACACAAAACTCGGCTCAAAAATGTGCAGCTGCTGCTGCAGTACTGCTGTACAACAAGAAAACTCGGTTCAATAATATGCCGAGTACGAATTAATCTTTTTTTCTCGGTTGGATTCGTGATGGTCCTATTGACAACGATGAAGTGTATAGATCTTCCAGGGGTCGGGCTGATAATTACGATTCTGGCGCTGGCAATCAAGGTACGGGCGTGGACCCAAACTGGAGGATTCGCATCTACGTTTTACTGCTGTAGTTTCTCACCGACGGTGGAAATATTACTGCTGCTGTCCTATTACAACAAACAGCAATAATACCAGTACCTGGTACGAGTACGTACTGTATGTAGAAACTGCTGCTGCTGTGGTACGTACTGCTGTACAGTAATACTGTTGTAGTGTATGCGTAGTGCTGCAGTGTAGATACGAGTCTGCTCAGACACGAGAGTCAGATAATAGTTGAGACCCCCCCCGTGGCCAGCTTTGACGTCTCTCTACTATCCACGCGGAACCGTTTTCTCGACACGATTTGTTTTTTGCCGCACGTACCAAAACTGAGCCCGCCACCTCAACTGGTGCACTTCTGCCAGAGACTGAGAAAGGAAGTTACGACCTGAGTATCAACACTCAGCGTTTCCTTCTTCCTGCAACATTTGGCATGGGCTTGACTCTGTACGTATATACTATGTGTCACGCATCAAAACACGAGCGAGCGCCATCACGTTGTTGTCGTAATTATCACAAACTGTCCTGAGAACTGAGACTATCCAGGGAACACCGAAAGCGACTGATTACATTATTTCTGAGACTGACTGTTGAGACTGAGAAATGAGGTTGCGAACTGAATATTTCAACACGCAGCATTCCCTTCTTTCTGCAACACTTGGCATTGCCTTGATTGTGCACGTATGCGTTAGATATCGAAACACGAGCGAGCGCCATCACATTGTCGTAAATATTAAGGATGGTACCAAATAACTGACGTTGTACCAGATACTATCCTATCCGAAACATGGGTGCCGGCGAATGCCGGCACCCATGCGGAGCCCTTGTATGTATTATTATTATTATGTTTGCCATCCGACAATGTGTAGTGTTGTTCCAAAAAAGACTCGGGGAACAGAAAGTGAAGAACTCTCAAGATCAAAAGCGTAGCAGTATCATGCGACAAATCAAAACCGATGTGACGCAAACGGAAGGCTACCACATCCAACATCCTTCTATCTCATCCACCACAAAGCGACGTATGTATTGATAGCATGCCCGATATGAGGCGATATCACAAGATACGATATATCGAGATATGGCAAGAATATATCCCGAACCTTGGGGGGGCGACATCGACATATCGTACACCCCACCGATTTTTTCGCGATAAAGACCGAAATGTTGATCATACACGCAACTATAACTGCTCAAAGCAGCTCTGCACAGCGAATCGACCCTTTAGACTTGCTTGCGTCGCGATAACAGCGACGATGCTGCACAGCAGCAGCACGAGCGCGACCGATCCTTGCGACTTGCTTGCGTCGTTATGGCACGTCCGGGGGCCTAACGGGACGGCGGACAAACACTACAGCAACAGCAACGACAACAAGAACGTTGTGCTCATTCATAGAAAAAGTGACGATATTTTATGTCACAGCAGCAGCACCAGCGGCGGCTCTGCACAGCGAATCGATATTTGCGACCTGCTTGCGTAGTGATAACGACGAGACCGCACAGCAGCTCACACAGCGAATCGACCCTCACGGCTGGCTTGAGTCACGATGACTGGCGTGCGTCGAGATAACAGGTTGTAAAACGTCGACGATACTAGACTGCACAGCAGCAGCAGCAGCAGCAGCTCGTTGTGCTCATAAAAAAAGTGACGACAGCGTCGTTATAACGGCGACGATACTATTCTGCACACCAGCAGCAGGAGCTCGTTGTGCTCATAGAAAAAGCGACGATACTTTTTTTCACAGCACGCACGGCAGCACGAGCGCGACCGATCCTTGCGACTTGCTTGCGTCGTTGTGGCACGTCCGGGGGGCTAACGGGACGGTGGCATTACAGCAACAGCAACGACAACAAGAACCGCCCACGTTGTGCTCATTCATAGAGAAAGTGACGATATTTTATGTCACAGCAGCAGCAGACAACGAGCCTCTTCGCATTTACGTTCCACTGCTCATGCGACCCTGGCAGCAGCAACAGCAGCAACAGCAGCAGCAGCAGCAGCAGCAGCAGCAACAGCAGCTCACAGCGAATCGATGCTTGCGACTTGCTTGCTGCGTCGTGATAACAGGCTGTCAACAACAGCGGGCACAACAACAGGGCACCTGCACGCATGTTGTGTATGTATGTATGCGGACAACGGGCACAGCAGGTGTTTGCCAAAGAATATTCCCAGTATATCGATCCTCACGGCTGGCTTGAGTCGCGATGGCTGGCTTGCGTCGAGATAACAGGTCGTAAAGCGTCGTTTTAACGGCGACGATACTAGACTGCACAGCAGCAGCAGCAGCAGCTCGTTGTGCCCATAGAAAAAGTGACGACAGCTTCGTTATAACGGCGACGATACTATTATTATATTGCACAGCAGCAGCAGGAAGGAGCTTGTTGTGCTCATAGAAAAAGTGACGATACTTTATTTCACAGCACGCACAGCAGCTCGCACAGCGAATCGATCCTCACGGCTGGCTTGCATCGCTATGTATGGCTGGCTTGCGTCGTGACAACAGGTTGTAAAGCGTCGTCGGTTGTACGACTCTTGCTTCTTGCGTCGCGATCCTCACGGCTGGCTTGCATCGCCATGGGTGGCTGGCTTGCGTCGTGATAACAGGTTGTAAAGCGTCGTCGTTTGTACGACTCTTGCTTCCTGCGTCGTGATAACAGGTGCACAGCAGCAGCAGCAGCAGCAGTAGCAGCTCGCGACTTGCTTGCGATTTGCTGCGTCGTGAGAACAGGCTGTCAACAACAACGTATGTGGACAACGGGCACAACAGGTAGGTGTTCGTGACAAGACCAGACACGGGCTCACACTCATCCTGCACAGCAGCAGCAGCAGCAGCAGCAGCAGCAGCTCACAGCGAATCGATTATTATTGCGAATTGCTTGCTGCGACGTGATAACAGGCTGACAACAACAGCGGAGTGCTGCTGCTGCAAGCAGTTGTCCGTGAAAAGGGCTGAGGTGTCGGATATTTCCTGCAGTGGACAGCGGGTGCTCGTGGAAGGTTCAGATCTTCTTGCACGTCGTTGGAGAACCAAATTATCCTCATAAAATGTGTGATTTTCAGTACACAACTGAGCGACAAAGGTCAGAATAGAGCAATTTTAAGACAGCTCAGGAAGGTTCGGGTTTTGAAGAGCGTCAGTAAAAAAGATACGAAAAAAATGTACTGGTCTAAGTGCACAACTGGCTACAACGGGCTGGTCAGGGGGGGGACAGGCTTCAGAGCCGGAATTATTTACTAGGATGAAGTAGGAAAAACGAGATGATAGGAAAAAGTTTCATTTGCCTGACATAACGCAGTTCCTGAAGTCACTGGGAACAAACCGCGTGCAGGGCAGACAGCACGCCGGTCCCAGTGACGTATATTGGGGGAGTCCCTGGAGTACCAGGAGCTGAAATGACTGAGTACTCGCCCCGGTAGAGTAGTGATCAGCTTCAAAGGCTACTATCATTGGTACCCGAGTTCAAATCCCACCGTGGTGAGAGATATTGACTTTATTTAAAAAAATAAAAAGGAACCAATTGCTGAGAGCGCCTTCGTGGCGTGGGTAGGCGGACTCCGACGAAATTCGACGAGGGAAGAAAGTGCTGAAATCTTCTCGCGATAAAAATGAAGGCAAGAACCGTAGTGGGGGAGGGAGAAGAGCCTACTTTGTGACCCCGGATCTGAGTCACGACTAGGAAGGAGAGAGAAAGGAAGGGCGAAGATAATAAATGGGATGGACAAAAACAAAAACAAAAAAGTGCTCGCGAGTACCTGCCTGTATAGTACTACTGCTGTTGTACTATTAAAACAAAAATGAAAAATGACTTGAGTACTCGGGGAGGGGGGTGAATTCGTCACTGTTTTTTCCTTTTCTTTCTGTTTTTCAAGTAAAAATAGTTTAATGGGCACAAAATGGGCACGTTCCCATTGTGCCCTTTTGGTTTGATGTGATACAATTTCTCCAGCGATTGCTTTTTGAAATTGCTGAACGTTAGTAAAATACAAAATTCCTGTATCACAGGAACAGAAATCAGATGGGCTATTATTGTCGTACATGTACATGGCAATTTGTTTATGTACCGGGACATGTTTTATCGAATTAAATAACGCGGGCGAAGCCCGCGAATTTTTCGGGAAACCCCATTATATGTTTTTTTGGTGGAAGGGGGTTTTGGTGCCATTTGGCAGCAGAAACGTGTGGTGTTGTTGGTTAATGTAATCACCATTGTTAATGCACGGCCATAACGGGTTGGCGTGCATAATTCCACAAGTGTGTGTACTGCGGACCGAGCAATCGAGCTGGTGAAAAAACTTAGATCTATGCCAATGGGAAAGCGATGTTTGAAAGCGATATTTGAAATATTTCCCTGGAATTTTCAGGCCGAAGATCCGCTGGTACTGCCGCTGTGGGAAAAAAGGGAAAACATGTAAGATTACTACAGTAGGGATGTACATCAACTCATAATCACGTGTTGATTATGATTATTTTTGGTGATTAATTTTAATCACGTGATGTGATTAAGTCTTGTTGATGGTTGATTATATATCAACTAGTCATGATTAGTTGATTATTGAAATTTTTCATGATTAGTTGATTGTGTTTTAATCGAAAAGAGGCGTTTTGTGATGTAACCGTTAAAACCATCAATAATCAACCGATAATCATGATTATTAATCACATTATCGTGTTGTTGATTGTGTTGGTATTAATCAACTAATCATGATTAAATCAACACGATTTGGACAAAATAATCAACAATCAAATCAACCCTGAAAAAGAGTTGATGTACATCCCTAATGATTACCTTCTACCCTCCCCCTCACCGGCTAATCTCTGATATAAGGGGGGGGGGCTGTCACAGCAAAGCTAGTTGTAGGGATCGAGGAAAAGCATGATAAAACCCAGTAATTGTTTTTTCCGGATACTTTTTCGTATCCGTGATGGGATCCAGGTGGTCCGACGACTTACTGTAGTTCAGCCAGCCAGCAAGGTACGTTGTTTTTTGTTTGCCAAGTGGTCCCGCCGCCGTGTCTGGCAAGAGGAGCATGCTGCTCGAACGATGTACGAGGGGCACCCCGCAACATCCAGTAATTAAGGCTTGATATAGATGGCACCGCAGGCCACTGCTTGCTCTTAGGACATCCAGCAGCAGTGCTACGAGGGTTTTTACTCGCGCAGGCACCAGCTCAAAGTAGCATCATCTCCACTACTCGTACACTGCTGTAATAATACTTCTTCTCTTTTTTGCTGTAATAATACTGTTCTGTGATATTACAAAATAAGTATATATGTTGTGGTGAATTGCGCCTGTGCGTATATATGTATCTTTGGACAGGTTCTTCTTTTCAGATAGTGTCCGAAGGTATTGGTGTGCATAAAATTGGGGGAGGGTGTAAAAATCATAGTTGGCAAATGAAATCACTTGCTTTTTGGGTGGACGGCCCGGGCCGACATATCCGACAGTAATCAGAGTGGACCGACATTAATCAGCGACGGACGAGTGGCCCGATACCAAGAAATATTGCAACAAAAAGCGCAGGTGACTTTTTGTTTTTTTGTATGCGACATGATGAGTATTGAAGGAGATACAAGCTATCCGAGACCCACCGCCGCTGGTTCCCTCAACCGCTCACCAGAGGTAGATATACTATCTCCGCGGCATGATCACGTAGCCCATGTACGTTCCGCACACACGATCATGCACTGACGCAAAAAGGCCGCACGCGTACAGGGAAAACTGCGGGGGGGTACGAGTACTGTAGTTGGTGTTCTCTACAAACATGAATAGACGCGTTGAACGCGAGTCTCGTCTATATCTACGTACAATGATCTCGGTCGTTGTATTTTGTCTAGTTTTGTTTTGCGTTTTGTGGGTTTTGTCTCGTGGGTTTTATCTGCTGATACCTACAGCAGAAGTACAAGATGATCGTACCTGACCGGGTAGCACAACCCAATGTTACTGCAGCACAACGCGCATGTTCACGAAGCACAAACACCAGGGAGGCCACAACTCCATATCGCATATATAACACATACTTGCCTCGCACCGCCGTTTTTATGCCTGGGTGGCAACATTTGATGTATGGATACCTGGTACTACAGTAGGGTGGTAACAAAATATTTGAACTATTTCAAATAGTTGGTTTGCTTGTTGCTTTTCAAACATTTTCAAATAACGGGTATGAATATATAACAAATACTTGCCTCGCACCGTCGTTTATATGGATATGCCTGGGGGGCAACATCTGATGTATGGATACCTGGTACAGTTGGGCGGTAACAACATATTTGAAGTATTTCAAATACTTGGTTTGCTTGTTGCTTTTCAAATATTTTCAAATAACGGGTACACGCGAAAATATACAAGCACCTCAGGTACACACGTGCATACCAGGAATATATGTCGGATATTCGTACTGCTGCGGAAAACGGAATACTCACACCAGGGGGATTCAGACCATACGAATATTATTCACCCTACAGGTATGTTGGTATATTTTCTTAATCTCATGGAATTCAACCAGAAAACGGCATTTGCTCGGTACGCACGGCACGCGAGAGTCGTACGCAAGCCAATAGGGTTGGAATCTCACAGTCCCACGACAAGTATACACAACGAAGGGTACACATGCTTGCCGCCAAATAAGTGGAGCAACACAAGGCCAAGCAGCACCGAGGCCAGTGCCTAATGTCGAGTTGAATCGGATTTCATCGATGTACGAGCAGTCTTTCCAAGCCACGCCTTTCTTCTTCCCTACCTCCCTCCCTCGCTTTTGGGTGGACGGCCCGGGCGGACATATCCGATATTAATCAGAGTGGGCCGACATTAATCAGCGACGAGTGGCCCGATACCAAGAAATATTCCGACAATAAACGAATACGACTCGTACTGTACGCAGTAGATACTTACATTCACATCATATATACGACTTTTGTTTATCAGAAAAGGAAAGAGGACGAGGAGGACGAGGAGGAGGAAGACGAGCAGGAGGACGAGGAGGACGAGAACCCGTCGCAGGACGAGGAGAAGGGGGGGGAAGACGAGGAAGACGAGGAGGGGGAGGACGAGGAAGAGGAGGACGAAGATGGCGAAGAGGAGGGGGAGGAGGAGGGGGAGGTGGAGGAAGGAGAGGAGAAGGAGCAAGAGGAAGAAGAGGAGGAGCAGCAGGAGCAGCAGGAGGAGCAGGAGCAGGAGCAGGAGCAGAAGCAGGAGGAAGGGAAGGAGAAGGGAGGAGAACGGCAGCACGACGTGGGCTGGGGGAGCTGGGGGGGCTGGGGAGGTGCCTGTGATGCCTTATTTATGTACAACGCGCAGGAAGAAGAGGCGGAAGAGGATTGTCGGGGGAAGGACGAAGAGGAGGAGGAGGAGGAGGAGG
>MEHQ01002717.1:89548-103712 GCA_008828725.1 Saccharina japonica
TTTTAACCCAAGAAGCCTCTTTTTCTGAGTAGTTTTACTCCGTCGCCGATGAAAGTGAGAGAGCGCGATGAAGTGCACGAGTAGTTGCAATGTTGAACCCTACTCGTGCCACGATGCTATGAAAAAAAGCCCCGGCGAGGGGAACGGCCGACACCTGTGAAAGGGACGACGCCTGCCTTTTAAAACAATCTGACGTTTTGAGCTGATGGAGCTGGAGAGAAAAAGTGGAAGCAAAAGTAATAAACAAAACAAAAAGCTATCGTACTTACCCCGGAGCGCAAACTGCACACGCGCAGCGAATGTAGCGATTTCTTGGTCGTTTCGGATAGTCTGCCTCTCTGCGCATCTCCTGAGGCACCTTGCAGACCCGAGGTTTGTACCTCCCACCGCCACTGTGCATTGTGCCCATGCTTCCGCAGTGGGTGTTGTTGCCGCACGTTTGACAGGTAGAGGCGCGGGGAGGCTGCCGGGGGGGTGGCGGCTGTACCGCAGAGGGAAACATATTCCACACCTGTTGCTGATCTGCACGTGCTCCACCGAGCGCAAATGCAGGCATAACTGAGAGAAGCGAGCTACAAGCCTGGGGCGGTACGACAAAAGCCGGGTCGCCCGCGGGCATTGAAGCTGGTGCCTCCGACAGCTTATTCGCTCCGACCCCAGGGCTACCAAGACTGATACCCGCCGCCACTCCCTTACTGCGTCCTTGTTCGCTAGCAGCTACATCGACACAGTAGTCACTCATGCCAACATCTATGTCACCACCATCACTCGACTGATCACCAACACTTCCGCCCCCAGGTCGCTCATCATGTGGATCCTCCGCGCCTGCAGGGGGGGCAGGCCGGGGTGGAGCCATTGACCCCCGAAGCGCCTGCGGGAAGGTGATTGTCGTTCCGTCCTGCGTCCTACCGATGGCTGCTTGCCCCTCGCTACTTGGCGACATAAGCCTGACCCGCTGCTTTCGGTACATCTGGTTTAGCGCGGCTTTATTTTTCGACGGTCCGTGCGGTATTGACGTCTTTCCTGGACTCGGTCCATCGGTTCTGGAGGTCAAATGGCGCCTTCCTGTTGATTATCTTGCTGGCGTCAAGGCTGACGTCCAGGCGACCAGCCAGCTGCTCCGTACGGGTTCGGGCAACGTCGGCATTCCAGCTTTCGGCGAAACGCTCGCAATCGATTGCTTCAAGAGCACGGTGGCCGTTTCTATGGAGCTCCTTCCTCCACTCCTCCGAGATGAGGAAACGCAAAGCTTCGCGGTCGAACTTGTCAATCTCCGCTTTCGTCTGAACTGCCGTGCTCGGACGCTCGCCTGGTGCCGAACCCTGCATCCGGGCGAAGCAACAGAAAGGAAACCAGTGATGGCAAACGACAAGCAAGATGTAACGATATGAGACTTGTTCACCACCCGAGGTGACAAGTATAAATGACATACCAGGTACATAACAAGGTTTTTAGGCAATAGGGATCATCATACTAGTTTCTTGAGCTACGTAGTGTGAATTGATTCATTGTTTGTTTTTAGGAGACAATTGGGTCGTTCTTATCGAGCAGCTCTTTTCCATAATTTCCAAAATTGTTTTTAAAAAAAATAGGAAATCTTGGAAATCTTGGAAATCTTGGAAATCTTGGAAATATTCTTCAGAGGGCAAAATGTTTGGAAGGCTTTCACGTTCCAATAAATGGAAAAAAAAAATGGAAAACATGGAAATCTAGAAAATTGCGCGAAAAGAAAACATGGAAATTTCGGAAATTTACGGCTCCGATAAGAACGACCCTTCATGAATTAGGTCTCATCTACGAGACACATGACATACAGAGGCAATTATTTAATAAGGGGGCCTACCGTGCACTCGGTGTGAGCCCGTCGAGAGCTCCCCATCGCTCAGTCGGTAAACCACGACCTTCGCCGTCTTCATCATCCGATGAATCGTGGTCTTCTAGCATCCCAGACTCGCTCATCTCGCACACCGAGGACAGAGCGTTCAACTCTTTCCGAGCGGTTTGAGGATCCCGCGCTGTCACAAGCCCGGCTAACTCCCCTGTATCGCGAAAGTTCTGGGTGGACTCCCATCCAGCGTAGAGTGGCTCGTCGAACCATCCACTTGTCATGCTTTGGACGTCCTCCACTAAATAGTGGCTGTACCAGCCAAGGAGGTTTGGGTCCATACCTCTGTACTTACCTGCACAGCGTGTTATCGATGCAGTAAGGCGTATCGTGATGGTGCGAACGGTCGAATTCAATCGCCAATGCTAAAAAACGATGTATCGTTGGACCTACCAATCAATCCACTATAAAATTGCACGTCTAAAGAAACAACGGCACCGAATATATCTGACCCAGAGACGCCATTGGAAAGCATCAACAAACCCAAAGCTATGCACCTGCCATACGGTGGTTTCGCCTGTAATTGAGCAGAAGCATAGAATAGTGCGCCAATGTCGGGGAGGTCTGGTAGGCGCGCATTAGGCGACGCAGCGGCGTGTGGTAGCTCTCAACCCGGTTGGTCCCCCGCATAGACCGCAGCGTGTCCAATCCGTCCCTTGTCTGCCCTGGCTCCTGGTACAAGGGGACCTTGTGTGGGTCTGGGTCACTGAGACACCCCTTCGCCACGTGTTCGCGCAAGTTCTTTGCGGCCTTTTCCATGCGGGGCGTGAAGAACGGCTCATCTAAAGAAGAATCGATGGCGGCAACAAAATGATACCGTCGTGTTACTGAAAGCATCGTACACGCGACGAAATAAACTAGCCCAAGCATTCAAACCAAACGGAGGACGAGTTTAAGAGTAGGGGTGATCACACGGGTCCATGCGCGAGGTCGACTGCAAGCAGAGTTCACGCGACAGGAGTTCAAGGATCTATCGTTACCTGTGCTACCGTCGCGAAGAAAGCGGAACGTGTTGATGACGTTGTCCAATCGTGGCAGCAGCACCGGCGGTTGGGGCACTACACGTGCAACGTGCTTCAATATGTGGCTCTTGAAATTTATCCTTATTTCTGCTTCAACCCCCTTCTTGGTCCACGCAGGATTTTTCGCTGCCAGCACGTTCCTCACCCGATCTACCCCTTCGAGATCTGGAATTGCCATGGCATCCCTCACAGCAGCGCAAAAGGGGCGATGCGCTCCGTGCGTTTTTCGCGAGTTCTCGATGGGTCGATTTTCAGCGTGGAACAGGTCGAGCTTGACTTCAGGAACGCACACCTCGCTCCCAGGCATCTCACTCCCAGCCTCGTTTGCTAGAAGAACCGAAGGTGCTGTCGAACCGGAACACACGTCCATCCCCACTGCGTTCGGTATTGTTGGCTGCGGTCCCTCGAGAACCCCTCCAGTTCCAGGAATGGTGTGCACAGGTGGCGGCCCTTTGGGTAATCTCAAATTCGTCTGATACCGGAGGTGGGGAGTACACAAGGGCGGACGATTTTTCGTGTCACGACTAGGCCACCCCAATGTTGCCACCAACAAGCATGTCGCTACCCATTTAACATACAGTTCCGACGTCATAACTGGTACTGAACTCACCGCCTCCCACAGCACGATACCCCCAATGCCTAGATCGTCCAGCGCCTGGGGTACCCCACCGTGCTCATTGGGGTGTATGGCCAACGCTCCAGGAACAAATATCTTGCCTAGCTCCAGAACCATCCGTCCAGCGCCGCTCCCGTGCCCAATCACCAGGTTCGTAGTTCCCCACGTTTTCCCTCCTAGATAGTCCACTAGCGTTCCCACCGCCACTACGCGGGAGTTGGTCTTCGTGTACAAGCGTACGGAGGTGCCCACTTCAAGCGTCCTCACGTTCGGGTGGCGCTCCGTGAATATAGGGTCCGCCCTCTCCATTCTGTAGCGAAAGAGAAGAGCTGACGAGTACGAATCAAGCGCTGCGTACGTTGTCTGTTGGGGCACGATTTTGTAGTCAAACAGACCGGGGGAACCAGTCAGAGAAAAAAATGTCTGTGTATATATTACATACAAGGTTCCCCTCCGGGACGTGCCTAGGGGAGTGGCGCAAGGACGAATCGAAAACCTACTACAACAGCATGCGATATTGCATCATACGCATATATATCATATTGTATTCAATTCGTAGTACATAAATACGGCGCTATGAAATATCTGGTACTACTACGTTTCATGAATGTAGACCTTTTTAGAGCTGCACCTGTATTTTTGGGGATAAAAAACATACTCGGAAATATGGTGGAACCTTTACTATTGATTCTTAGAGATCCCGCCAAACGTATTTGCCAATATTTAATTGTTGTGGAGCTCAAGCGAAGGAAAGCCCATCCCGCACAAAACCGAGGACTCCCGGCAAAAAAATGTTTGAAAATACTCCAAGCGTGATACGCTGCACATACATGCACGCATGACACATAACACACACCGTAAACGCACGCACACGTGACACATTTACAGGAGTGGTGGGATAATATTTGCAGAAGAAGCAGAAAAGGATGCACCGAAGAAAGGGCTGGAACTCTCCCTGCCTAAGAAACCCACTTGGTTTTGTTACGTACAATGCAAAAAAGTAGAAAAAAAAAGTAGAAAAAAAGCGTATACGAAGGCATCGCCAAGGATCGAACTCAATCCTTCAAATCTGAAATCGGACACATTGACCGTTTGACTATGTTTTTAAAGATACATTTTCCATGTATGTACTGGTACAGCAGTATTATTTGTCGTTGCGCGCCAGAGGCACGACAGGTCGCACACCGCACATACATAATGCAAGCACAACAGCAGCAAGCAGCAGCAGCAGAAGCCTGATGACGGATGCAAGCCTGCATCAAGCAACCACTATACTTAATAACCACAGCAGTATACGGTGGACCCGCCACAGGCACGTCTGCTGCTTGTGCTTCTAGCCGGGGCTGTGGCGTTGTTCGTATTCGTTGCATGGTGTTTGATGTCTCGTGGATTTCTGGAGTGAGCTTCAGGGAACAAACAAAAAAAACGGAAAATATAAGGACAGCAGTAGTTGAGGTACTCCTATTTATTCAAAGCGGTCATTACATTTCCGGTCATAGTAAGCGTGGGTCTGTCACACATAGCAGCAGAACAGAGAAAGGTACGTAGACAGATGGTGAGGTTTCTAGACCGCAGGTTCCTCCGATGGACACAGCTAGCCACAGCAATACAGCGCAGATGGATGTGCCACTCACGCACGATGTTCCCCTTCTACTGGTGTGGGCGGCAACGCTGTATCGCCGTGCCCTGTGCATGTTGTCTGTTGTCTATCTGGTACGAGTACATGTTTCTGGCCTGTGTGCATGTGAGAGGGCAAATAACAGACTAAATCTAAAAAATAAAAAAGAACATTATTATTTACTGGCACGTACGTACAAAAATACGGCCTCATGCAGAAAACCCGGGAAATCGGCTTATCCACTCCCGCGGGAAAAAAAACTTCGAGCGCCCGCCACGCGAGCCACAGAGCTCGGATGGAGCCCAAACCTCGACCAATGTGTCCGGCCGGGCCTCCCGTGTCGGGGTACTTAGCGTTTTGCCAAAAAGCGCTCGCGCGGAGAGAAAAGTTGCGAAAAGTGCGAAAATTTCACAAACATAACTATACATATGTGAACATATTTGTGAACATATTTCAATGTCATACACCTGCTATTTATTCTATACCAGGTATACACCTACCTATTCTTTCACGATTTGAAGTCGGTCGTTAGTCGATGGATTTTCGCTAACACACCAACTGATGCACAGCTCTTAGCAAGCAGACCTTCTGTTTCGCCACCAGCCCTTCAAACAGGCCAACTGAGCTCTTCGCAAACAGCCCAACTGACGTAATAGCCAAACTGACGTATTGTACTGACGTATTATACAAACAGCCCAACTGGCATCTACCCGTCTACCCGCGAGCACACGCGACGTAAGGCACACGCCAGGTAAGGACTTCCAGAAGCGTCTACAAACACAAGAACGAAAAAAGAACTCGAGTAGTAGTAACCCACAGCAGAGCAGCAGCGGCGGCGGCAGCAGCAGTGCTCCTGTGCTGCTGCTGCTCTGCTGTGGGTTACTACTACTCGAGTTCCTTTTTCGTTCTTGTGTTTGTAGACGCTTCTGGAAGTCCCTTACCTGGCGTGTGTCTTACGTCGCGTATGCTCGCGGGTAGACGGGTAGATGCCAGTTGGGCTGTTTGTATAATACGTCAGTACAATACGTCCGTTTGGCTATTACGTCAGTTGGGCTGTTTCGAACGAAAAAGGAACTCGAGTAGTAGTAACCCACAGCAGAGCAGCAGCAGCGGCGGCAGCAGCAGTACTACAGTGGCAGTGCTCCTGTGCTGCTGCTGCTGCTGCTGCTGCTGTTTCGTACTGTTGTTTCGTATGTTGCTATTGCTGCTGCTGCTGTTGCTGTTCCTGCTCCTTCGAGGTGTAGCAAATAAAAACAGGCGGAAAAAATGAAAAAATATTGTTTTTTAATCAAATTCTTACGTTCAACACATAATTTTTCGCGCGGGGCAATTTGCCTTCTCGTTCAACTTCACTTCCTCACTTTTTCACTTTTTTTGCTGATGACAGCAGCACGACTACAACTACACTACTCTACACTACTCCGTACTTCACTTTACTCTGTCAGCAACATAGACGCTTTCAAGCAAATCTCGACAGTGCGATCTGTACAGCACAAGACAGAGTAGCACAGGGAAACAAGAACATGGGGGGCAAGGGGGGAGAGGTCCTGCTCAGGTGCTCTCCTCTGCTGCCTGCTGCTGCTTGCTACTGCTGCTGCTGCTGCTGCTACTGCTGTACGAGTGTGTTTATGTACGTACAGCTGCTGCTGCTGCTTTGTATAAAATACAAAAATAGAAAAATACGTCGGTTGGGAACAGCCAAATAATTTACAAGGCAATTGGGCAGTCGTCATGATGAGGTGTATTCAGTTCAAGTACGTACGTACGAGTACAACAATTAATAATATCTGATGTAATCAACAAACAATATTACACAGATGCTCCGAGTATACTCGATACTCCGAGTGTACTCGGAGTATCGAGTATTTTTCGTACTCCGAGTACTGAGAGTATGAGAGTACTGGTGGCCTAAATACTCGGAGTACTTGGAGTATGAGCAGTACTGAAGGCCCAAATACTCCGAGTGCTGTTAGTATGAGCAGTACTTATACTCGAGTACAAGAAGTACTCGGAGTACAAATATCTAAATTACTCGGAGTACTCCGAGTATCGAGAGCATTGAACACCGAAATACTGCGAGTACACAAAGTACCTGCAGTATTTTTTTCTCTAAAATACTCTAATTATACTCGCAGGTATTGGGAGCATCTGTGATTTTTTAAAGGGAAGCGGCCAAAAAAAGGTATACCTGGTCCGTTTGCGGCCAAAAACAGGTACATACTTAAAATCAAGTAAAAAACGCACTCCACGTGCCCTGCCATTGGTCCAAAACTCGTTGTACCGGTTTTTGCCTCTTTAAATGCCAGGTATACCTGATTTTGTCTGCTCTGCTTGACTTTCACCTTTTTTTGTCGTTTTTAAGCCAACCAGAGGCCCTTCATAGTTCCACCCTATGCCCCCTATACAAATGCCGACGTACGCGGAGACCCCCTTCTCCCTTCGCACCTCGCACTACACGCCACTCGAGCGACACACACACATATCTGCCTGCACACCTCCGCCGAAATAACACGAGATAGAAGGCTCCCCTTCGGGATTGTGGTTGACTTGGAATACCAGGGGTGTCGCAAGCTGAGAAGGGAGAATACAGCAGCAGGCGTTCGTTCCTCGTACTATTAATATTAAAAGCAGCTACTCGTATACGTAGCCACCGGGCGAGCACGAAGAACATGAAAAAACTCTACTTTGCGTTGCAAGGAACGGCAGGTTCATGGGGTGCGTTTTAAACTTGATTTTAGTATGTACCTGTTTTTGGCCCCGAACGGACCAGGTGTACCTGTTTTTGGCCGCTGCCCTTGTTTAAATGCTGTAAGCGCCAGTCACATGCTCCCAGAACCTGGGAGGAATGACGGCCGAGTCTTCAAAATGATGCAAAGATGCTCCTAACGTACTTCACACTCCGAGTATACTCCGAGTATCGAGTACATTTCCTACTCCGAGCACTTAAGAGTACTAGAGTACTGACGGCCTGATACTCTTAGTACTTGGAGTATGAGCAGTACTGAAGCCCCAAATACTCGGAGTACAAGGAGTACCCGCAGTATCGGACCCCGAAATACTCCGAGTACAAGCAGTATCGAGAGTTACCATACCCGAAATACTCCGAGTACGAGCAGTATCGGGAGTATCGAACCCCGAAATGCTCCGAGTACATGAAGTACCTGAAGTATTTTATCTCCAATACTCGTTACTTTACTCTAAGGTGCTCGGAGCATCTGTGCAATATTACTATTAATATTAATATCTACTCTTATTCCAATATGAAGGATATCTAACTACTATTAATACTACTACTATTTACTACTGTACTACTACTACTACTACTGTCTGTACTACTGCTGTACGTACTGCTGTGCTGCTGCTGTACTCTGTTGTACGTAGTGGGTGGGTGGATTGATTGGTGCGTGTGTCGATCGGTTGGTGCGTACGTGGGTGGGTGGGTCGGTGTGGGTGGGTCGGCTGGTACGTGGATGACGGCGTTCGTACCTGTTCGTCGTGGCCGGCCCTGTTTTTTTGTTTTGTGTGTGTCTGCTACAAGGGCTCCGCGTGGATGCCGGCATATCGTGTGTCAATTTACCTGATCAATGGATCGCGCTATAGGTGTGGATCGTGGCCCAGTTATTATTTCGTGTTTTTGTTTTTGTCCGCTATACCGGCGCTGCCCTGGCATAGTTCGGAGTACCACTACGTATTTATGTAGAAAACAGCAGTGTGTGTTGTCTTCACATGAAACCCGTTATTTCTACGCTGTAATGCGTTTTACAACCCAACTACAGCAGTATACCCATTGTTTGTCCTGATTCCTAATCTTAGGCTGTTTCTAATGGAAGTTCGATTTGTTTCAGTTCGATTTGTTGTTTTCAGCCCATTATTGATGTTTTTGACCGGGAACGCGGGTAAATAGGTCGTGCGCTTCCCGAGATGAGTGTACCAGCCATCCCAGAGGCACCTAACGCAAAATCCGCTTCTCCATCGAAGCAGTTTGGAACTCTTGAGGATTGTGGCATTTACAATAGTATCCAACAAATAACATTCGGAAGCACAAACTATTCAAAATTTACAGTAATTTATGACTGCAAGCACCTTCAAATTGTATTTGAGGCCTTTTGTTCGATTTGTGAAAATGCTGGAAATTTAATACTGCTTCGATGGAGAAGCGGCTTTTTGCGTTGGATACCTGTGGGATGGAAGGGGAATGCATTCCGAGAAGCGCACGACCCTTTCGACGGCGTTCCGGGTCAAAAACAGCAATAAGTGTAAAAAAAAACAAATCGAACTGAAACAAATCGAACTTCCATAAGAAACAGCCTTAGAGAGATGCAAATTATTATGTGGTCACAGAATGTGAGACAAAGGAAAACCAAACAAATAAAACGCAAATGAATGGGTAAAGCAAGTGAAATGCCAACGTACCGGGTACGAGAACACCACGACACGAGACAAACCAAAGAGTAAGGATAAAAATACAATAAAAACGAATTATGAAATGCACGGAGTCAGAAGCACCCCTAGAAGAAAAGCATGCGGCCAAGCATGCGTGCCCAAGATAACAGATAACTGCTGCACGGGCGAAGCAACACGAAGAAGAGGAAGACACCGGCATAGAAGTACGCACTATTACGGGGGACCGTAGTAAATAGGACCTGAGGTTTACACAAAAACCTACCAGTATATACTTACATATTTTTACTTACAATATTCGGTCCTATTAACTATATGGTCCCCCGTAATAAGAATGTAGGAGGTACTATTAATACTACTGCTGTACGTACATATTCGACCAGCAGGTGGCAGCATGGTAAAACATAAAACGAGAGTTTGCATATACGTACGTGCACAATGTTTATTATTACTAGTTTCCTTCTTCGTCTACATAATAAACGCTTTGTCCGCACTCCTCGGTTTTAGGTGAAGATGCAGCAGTGCAGTTGCTTCTGTCTTTTTTGCTGCTGCTGCTGCAGCAGCTGCCCCTGATGTGCATTATGTTGCCGCTCTGCTGCTGGCGAGGTATAACCCGTTTTTCTTGCGTCGCCCGTACTATATTAAGACCACTCCGTAGGAAAGCCTTGTATTGTTATATTTATCTTGCGTGTACGATGTGCTTTTGAAGTTAGTAGTCGGGTTGAAAGGAGTGAACAAGATTCAGAGGAACTTATCGTGTCATTATGTGGCTCCCCACGACGAAGGAAGCACGCACACGATATTAAACGTCAATTTAGCTTGTTCGAATATACACAATTGAACGTTTTTCCGTGTTCCCAACCTGCTGGAGTGAAAGGGACGCTTCCCATTCGCCCATACGAGCACCGTCCTTGGGCAAGCGCCGGAAAAGGAAGGCTTCTGCGAGCGCCGCCAACGAGCACGATCCGATTCCGACGGCGAGATGCTTTCGTGCCAGCTGGCCAAGGTCTGCCGGCGCCTTCCCGTCTACGCCATAGCTGTTGCGAACGAGTGTCAGGTCGCGGCCAACCGAAACCCCCGCCTGCAGAGTTTAGTAACGGGGGGAAACGGTATTGACAGGAAAAAAAAAAAATAAAATAAAAAAAGGGAAAAAAAAATTAAAAAAATTTAACAACAAAAAAAAATTTTTAATAAAAAAGAAAAAAAAAAAACTCACGGACGGGCGTCCTAACACGAGAAGCAACGTATCTCAGACCGTGCACACCACTCATAAAAACCAACTCACCTTCAGCACGCTCTTGTTCTTCATAAGCTCCTTCAGAGCCAGGGGCATGATTCCCGGTCGATCCACGTGCCACTTCAGGTGAAAAGTAACCGTGAATCCATCAAGGGCTGACATCTGTACTGTGTCAACTGTGCGAGGTCCTGAAGCTCGCAAACTCCACTCACAATCGAAGCCGAGCACCGCGGGTTCCCACTCACGAGCGCGCATCAGCAGCTGGGTGCATGCTAGGGCAGATAGTTCACACTTCTCAGACTTGACGACGATGACCGCTGGGGTTTCGCCATCAGGTAACGTGAGGTCGCGTAGCAGGGGCTTGGCGTTTCCGCCGGAAGATGACGGGGCGGGATCAGTCACGGACGCAGAGGCTGGCTAGAGAGCGGTTTGGAACACTTTCCTATCCGCGCAGCACATGTCTGACCAGACCACCTGTACAAGTTTTTTTCAGGCGAACCAAGCCGGGGAAAATGGAAGGATAACGCTTACGAGTAGCATGAACAACTCCGAGCTATAGAACCCGCAATAATGTACGTGTTTCATGATATACCGTTTTATCTACGATAGACAAGACGCCGCACACAAAATCATTGCTTATTTGTCCGTTTGGTTTAACGAGCGACAATCACACGCATTGCGGCATTGCAAACAGAAACACTGACACATCTCGATGTCAGCATACCCGAGAGATTTGTACCGGTGGGCAAGCGCTTTCAAGCTAGGCTCCAGCTCGGCCATGGATCCGACGCTGACGTGTCGCAAGGGGCGCTGCGGGACACGTTGAGGCAGAGGAAACACAGAACGCGCCGGCGGTTGCAGTTGGCACATTAACCCACCTCCGCTATTATTGTACATTTTCAGTGCCAGAGCAATGGGCGGGGTACATGAAATCTGATGCAAGTATATATTGTTCAGTTCCAGGCAACACTTGTTCTTACCTGCATCACCACCTGGTTGTATTCGTTCACCATGGTGTACATTCCATTGAAAACCTTCTCATTCGCCAATCTGATAGCCTTCACGACCTTGTGCGACCCATCTCCCGCGGCATTCGTGCCGTCCAACATCTGCTGCTCCCGATAATACCAGTGCTGTTTCCCCTCAAATGTGGCAATCCAAGCACTTTGAAGAACGGCGGCGCTGGGTGGTCTTCCATTGTAACCTGTCTCATCGTCGAAGTCGCCGAACAGGAGGGGGGTTCGCAACAGCTCGTTGTCCTCCGCCAAGAGAGACTGCTGTTTAAGATTTCTCATCCTCGCGAAGCGCGCGTAGTATCTGGGAAAGGGGGTAGTGCAGGAAAATGCTAAGTATTGAACTGCAGGAGTTGTCAACGCGCACATCCACAGCAAGCACCACTACCAATGCTGTTTATTTGAACGAAACCCATCGATGATTCCGCTGCTCACCTTATCTGCATCTTCATGTGGTACTACAGGTGGTTCTCACGAATATCATTCGCGAGTGTCGCTAGACCCATAGAGCTCACGAGAGTCTGCTCGATACGGGTGATGAGCTCCACAGTTACAGCAGAACGCCGTAAGATGACCGCTGGGAACAGCTCTAGCAGGTCCCGCGGAAGCAGCCGAAGTGCACCTGGATGCCAAGCAGCAAACTTGTACCTGACGTCGGTGCTTCCCTTCTTAGCCTTGGAGTTATCCCTGCGCTTTTTGCAGCTGTTGCACCGATGCTGCTTGCCAATCATCTCAAAGTTGTAGTGCTCTCCATGAACTGTTCGGCTCTGGGGATCCCAGCCATCGCTAACCACCTGGAATATTGGCGTACATAGTGGGGAAAAATCGAGCTTAGTAATACAGCACAGGGCACCTAATAAGAAACAGGAAATCTGGTCCAGGATGGATTTTTTAGTTGAGAATGGATGCGTTCTACACTAACTTCATGAGGACTACCGATTCGACGTTCCTGTAAATCTCGGCCTGCCTTTCTTATTGCTGGCTTTAGTATTATTATGGGGGACCATACGTAGTACTGTAAATATAACCAAATATTTCTCGTAAAACTAGGCAAACATCTAGGTTTTTGTGTGTGCCGTAGATTCTGTTTACTCAAAGCCCCCCCGCAATAGGTGTTTAGCACTGTATACAAACAAAAAGAACCGGTGATGCAGTACAGTACAGGGCACCTAATAAGAAACAGGGATTCTGGCCCAGGCTTGATTTCTTATTTGAGAGAGGGTGCTTTATACACTAATTTCAAGATAACGACTCTCAAATTTCTTTTTTTCTTGTAAATACCAGCCTGGCTTTCTTGTTAGCCTGTTTCCTATTTGGTGTCCTGTACTGTACGGCAACACACATGCTGCACACACAGAAGGCACTACAACAGTTTAGTACTGCTGTACCTGCTGGGTGGCGCACTGCTGTACGTGCCAGGAACAATAAACAAAACAAAAGACCTTCATACTCGTACGTACGAGTAGCGCTTCAAGCCAACAACTCACGTGCTCCGAACTCTCACAGAATGGGCACGGGGGCGCCTTGATGGAGGGGTCGAGGAACTCCCAGATGCACACGAAGACAGGTGTCCGCCAGTGAGCGCGGCGGTCCGGTATCTTTGAATGTAACGGATCATCGGGGTAGTACCATGGCGAACCACGATCCAGTGCTCCATGT
The DNA here is from genome assembly GCA_008828725.1 of Saccharina japonica. NCBI lineage: Eukaryota > Phaeophyceae > Laminariales > Laminariaceae > Saccharina > Saccharina japonica. The sequence continues at coordinate 103,000 of MEHQ01002717.1, forward strand.
ACACCGTGCTTCACACCATGGCCTTTTCGCGTCATCTTGCTGTCGACGTCAAGTCTGATACCGGCAAGGTATGTGAACAGGTGCCCTTGCCCTCCAGTCATGGAGTCTGGATCAAGCGCCGACGAAACGTTCACAGCAGCAGCAGCAGCAGCAGCAGCGGTAGTACGAGTAGTGCTTGCGTGGGGCGAATCCGCGGCTCCGTTACTCCTACTATTGATAGCATGATCACTGCCAGACGTTCCAGCTTCAGATGCAGGCCCTGGTAAGTCCGGACCCAAAGGCGCACTCGGCTGTTGAGGTCCTCCCCCTTCCCTCGACCATGGATTGGAACGCACCGGTGGGCCGAAGTTGGCTTCTCGTGGCCCTTTGGGTCCGGTTCTCGAACCAGACCTGTTTTTCGTTTGTGACCCAACAGGTCGCCCTCTGGCTGCTGACATCCTGCACCATTCCCTATCTCTGCTCTCTACTTTTCTGAGCTACTGATGCTATCTGTCTCTGCTGCTGAGGCTATCTGTCTCTGCGAGCTGCTGTGTGGGTATCTGTCTCCTCTGCGAGCTGCTACCGCTGGTGGTGTGCGGCGCAACCCCCTACGAATGCGGCGCGAATACTGCGTGTTTACCAGCCCGTAGCTGGTGTGTACGCACTCAGACCCACTTGCCGATGACCGGTCAAGATACAGCCTGACTTTGAGGTGAACGCTTAAGTCGCTGTGA
>MEHQ01003015.1:10882-81606 GCA_008828725.1 Saccharina japonica
TACGCCAGCTGTGAGTTAGCCGATTGATGGTGATACTCAACCTTGATCACGGGCGTGATACCGTGCTTTTCTATCGTGTTATTCCATTTATATTGGTGTTTGTATGTTCACTTAGGGTCGTTCTTATCGGAGCCATAAATTTCCAAAATTTCCATGTTTTTTTTCGCGCAATTTTTAGATTTCCATTTTTCCATTTTTTTTTTCCATTTATTGGAAGTGAAGCCTTCCAAACATTTTGCCCTCTGAAGAATTTCCAATATTTCCATTATTGTCCAAATTTCCTTTTTTCTTTTTTTTGAAAATTTGTTGAAATTATGGAAAAAAGCGCTCGATAAGAATTGTCCTCAAGACTTTTTGCATAGAGGTCCTCGTTTGTTAGCCCTCGTTACCAGGCCGATGTTAGGACAAGATCGGCTTGAGAAAAACTCAGGCGGATGTTAGTTCAAAGCGGCGAGATTCCGCGTCCTCGACAGACATGGATCGACAAAACCAACGACTGCGTCATGCATTCTGAACGCGGTGCGCTCGTTACGGGCTCCGACCCATCCTAGGGTCACCGTGTTCACACGATGGCCGGTGATATGTGGCGGGTGCTGGCCAAGCGTATGATAAACAAACAATTGGCCGCTGGTGTGCATAAAACAGATGACATTTTGTTTCGATCCGTCTTTTCGATCCGTCTCAAATGGCAAAGCATAGGGTTTTCTTCGGGTTTGGGAGAAGAGCGTAGGACGCCGCCGGCAAGCTCTCGCCCCCTAGACCATGGATCCACCTTATATCTTCGAGCCCGTCATCTAAGCTCGTTTGCCTTGCCCGACACGAAGCGAGTTGGCCCTGAGTCTATGTCGAGATCGAAGGTCTATCGTCGCACGAGGTGATTTTTATCAGGGTGTTGACGATTCGCAACGAGAAAAAACAATTTGCGCCACCTGCAGCCGTTTGAAAAACAAAGGAAAAAATCAAACATTTTTTTCCTTTCCTCCCACAGCGGCGGTACGAGCGGATCTTCAGCCATGGCTCTGAACGTGATGTGTCGTCGAAGAGCTATGGTGTCTCGCGGCACCGTCTAGCCTGGTATGATACCTGGATACCTGGTATCACCTTTATTGCGCTGCATTATTCGCAAAAATCGTAAATTTCTCGCCATCGGAGAATGATCGAGATTTGTTTTAAAAAACAAAACCAGCCAACGCAGCCACCACCACCACCACCACCAGCGACACGCTTCTGCTGCTGCTGGTGCTCAGCTGGTGGTGTGGTAATGGTGGCGGTGCTTGACTTGAGGATGGCTGTTGGTGATATCTGATACCTGCTCATACCTGGTACCTGGTATGGGGTGGAATACGTATGCTTGTTTTCCCGAGGACCATCCGTGGTACCTGGTAAGTAGGCCATGCGACATGACGAAGCTTCGCGAACTCGGGACGGCTTTGAAGCAGAGGCAGTAGGAGGGGGCGTTATCTAGGGGCCTTCAGAGACCCCGTGCGTTTCTAAAGCAGTGATGCTTTCGTCGCGCATGGTGGCAGGAAGGCGAAGTATGTATCATACGATACGAGTACGACCAGAGCGAGGATGGACGATACAATCTCTCAGCGAAAATATTAAAAGTAGCAACCGCACTGTGCCTGCTGCAATACTCGTACGTACGCAGAGCAGCCGTGAATCGCTGTGGCCACGACGACAAGCACGGCGCACGTACGAGTTGTACTACAGCAGTATGCCAGCCTGCGACGTAAGGAGACGGTGCGGGGCATGCCGGCGTAGGGAGAAGCGTGCGCTTTGAACGTGTGTGGGACAAACAAAAAAAACTTTTTTTTGCATGCATTTGCTCCACTTTAAGTTGCTATGATAAAGTGGGCATCAAAGATCACTTGATTAAAGTATTGTTTTTTGGGCATCAGACGAACTATATATAACATAATAGATAATTTTATTTAATTGCCTTTTTCGGGCTTTTCCAAAAGTTGGGAATTTTCCGTTTTAATAATTGGTCCCATAGCAAGCTTGTTCTGGAGATTTCTGGCGGGGATCTTAGGAATTCAAAGTTTTGAGGGTAACATCGCTTTCCCATTGGCATAGGTCTGAGATCGAGAATTTCGTCGAAACTCATTTTTTCAAGCTGCGTGTGATACTTCGATCGCGCGTACTTACGGGTTTTATATGTCTTCATGCAGGATGTACATCCCGTATGAGGGAGACACAATCTGAGGCTATGTCAATCTGAGGGAGCGTGTGTCTATTTGTGGGGAGACTCATCTCACGGTAGGGGCGTAGCAAAAATGTCTGAGCTCCTCACATGAGGAGCTCAATATCTCACCCGAAACATGACCTCGGAGACATTCGTTCGCGCAACCCGATCAAAACTTCCAATGTGGTAATAAAAAAACAAACGTACCATTAAAATAAGTATAGTATCCGGTGGCTACTCACGTGAGGAGCTCAGCCGGTCAGAAAATATTGAGCCAAAAAGTGGCACCCCTACCGTGGGATTGCTCGGGAAACAATATCAAATATCGAAATCGTAGTCTGTTTGTTTTTGTTGTAAATCGGTTTCGTATCCAACACTCTAAGGGGGATCATACATAGTAAATAGGACCCACGGTATACACAAAAACCAAGATGTTTTACTATTTATACTAACAACTAACTGTTGATTGATCTCTAAAGGTGTATGTAGTTGGCACGGGAACGCGTCGTTGGTGACTCAAGACAGCAGGAACACAGAAACTCTCTCTTGTATTATTACCAAGCTGTCGAGTGACAGCTCATGACGAGACATCAAAGGACAATATCCAGTAAGCTGCTAGACATGAAATGTCCCATTATCCCGCAATATACCCGCTGATTCCACGTAGATGTTCCCCTCACACATAATGCCTCATCCATTCCCTACTACAAAAAGGATCAAAGGATCATCTCCGTCGTATATTTTAGCACAGCCAACATCCCCCCTGCTCAATACATACGACCATACAAATTCCCTCCCCCCCGCTCTGTGCATGACAAGGCACAACAACGCAGGGTGGACACATCTCAATCATAATGAACTCTTACAAAAAAAATCGAAAACCAGAAATGAAATTGAAAACTGAAAGTTCATCAAACCTCCAAATCAAAAATCAAATTCCTCAAATCAAGCCTTCAAAACCTCAAATCAGGTCTTCGAACCTTCAAGCCAAAAACATCTTAATATCAAAAGGAAAAAAACATCCTGACGACAAGCGAAAACCTCTCAAAAACCTCTCACACAATTTCAGACAAAAGTCAGTGTACGACGTAGTCATGGAAAATATGACACTACTGTATGCGGTCACTCTAAAAAATAAAACCAAGAAAAAGATAGAATGCCAGAGATCGCAAGAAACCCCGTTCCCTCGAATGAAAGTCTCCTTACACCCCCTACTACCGCCATAGATACACAGATCGCGACGGTAATGCGAGAAAGCATACATACTTCTTCACAAATAATTAATCTGGCGTTCAAACCACAGTACCCGGAATGAAAACCAACATAAAACCTCCTACCTCGAAGACGCATCAAAATTCATCAGAAAACCTCTGTGGTAACGAAACGCCGCGTTGTTGAGTGGCTTTGTCAAGAAGTCTGGATGCTGTTCCTCCGACTTTGCATGGATAATACCAAACTCCCCCTCGAAAATAAGTTCCTGCAAAAAGTGGTGTCGCACGTCGATGTGTTTCGAGTTCGACGTACACACTGGGTTTTGTGCTACGTAGGTGCCTTGCTCCCTCGTTATCCTCAAAAACCGTGATACACATCTCCCCAAAGCCCGGAAAAATAAAACTCCAGATATACCGCATGAACATCGCCTCCTTAATGGTTTCTGCCAGTGCTACATACTCGGCCTCGGTGGTCGAGAGCTTAACGCATGTATGCGTCCTCGAAAACCAGCACACACACTCCCCCGTACTCATTATAGCCCCACCGGAAACTGATCTCCTGTCAGTGGCCTTGCTAGCATAGTCTGCATCCGCAAACGCTACCAGTTCAAGCCCATTTCCCTTCTGGAACGTAATGCCAAAACCACTCGTAGAAAACACGTACTCTAAAATACCAATCGATGTCTTCTGATGAACCTCCCTCGGCCTATTCGAATACCTCGCTACCGCTCGCACCGCGTCCGCAATATCCGGTCGTGTTTGGTTCGCAAGCCACATCAAGCACCCCACCAACTCGCGAAAAGGCCAGTCACCCACGGGTTCATCCATGTTGAACTCCTCGAGTTTCAGACCAGTCGAAAGTGGGTTACTCCTCCCAGAGCTAACGTTAAATCTCGCCGCGGTATTTCAGCGAAGCCTGCTGCGAAATCGTCAAATTACCAGCATCCCAATCCCTCAAAAAACGACAACCAGCTTACCACCGCAACTCGCCCAGGTTGTTGATCGGGACGAGACGGTTCAGATCTTCACAAAACTGATCGCATCTGGCCTTGAATCCTACAGCAAACATATCATCCACATGAACCACTGTTACAACGGAGACAGAGCCCGCCTCGGCCAATCGCATGACACACGCATCAGCGGGGCTCTGCTCAAACCCAAGACGCTTCATGTGAGTAAGTAGGTGGTTGTGTCACGATCTTGACGCTTTCGTCAAGCCGTAGAGACTGCGGTTCAACCTGACTACTTTACCAGACATTTCGCTGCAACCGGGGGGCAGTCGCATAAAGACACCCTCTTCCAAACTCGATTATACGAACGCTTGCTCAGCATCAAAATGACACAAATCCAAACCCATCTAGCATTCAATAGCACCCAACAAACGAAAACAAGATGCCGCAGGGGTGGGGGCAAAAGTCTCGAAGAAATCAATACCCTCACGATGCTTAAAACCTCGTGCCACCATCCTCGTCTTCGCCCGGACCACTTCACCATGTGCGTTGGACTTCCAGGCGAACACCCACTTCGCCGAGATGACGTCCAGTTCGCTTGGCTGCTACTCGGCTCCAAACGTCCCCGCGTCTGCCAGCCCATGATACTCCTTCTCCATCGCCTGCTTCCAGATGGCCGAATACTCGTCCGTACACGCTTCAGCATACGCGTTCGGCGTTGAAAGCTCGCTCACCGGTCGTGCGGTAAGGCGGGGGTTCTCGGACGGCGGGGCTTGGTGGAAAAGTATATGACCTATACCTTCCCTCGCTTCCATCAACGACAGCAGCTCATGCCCCACCGCCTTCCGGTGACGCGCAGTTTCCCCCCTGGTCCTGCTCCTCCGCACATCACCATCCTCCGGACTCGGGGTGAGACCGCCCAGTTGCTGGTGCCTCACAGTCTCCCCCCTAGTCCGACCTCTCTGTACATCGCAATCCTCCGGGCTTGGGTTGTAACTACCCAGCTCCCGGGCAGCACGCTGAGAAAGCCGTGGTTGCGGCGACTGCTGCGGCGGCAATGGCCGCGATGACGGCGGCGGCGGTGGCAGCGACGGCGGTGACGATGGCGGTGGCGGCAGCGGTGACGAAGACGACGGCAGCGACGGCGATGGTGACGGCGATGGTGGTAGCGGCGGCGGCCGCCGCGATGACGGTGGTTGCGGCGGCAGCAGTGGGGACGGCGACGGCTGGTCGGATTAAACGCCGGGGCCTCCCAGAGACTCCGGCGTGCCCGCGGACGGCGGCGACGGCGGCGACGGCGGAGAGCACTCCTCCTCCGAAGGCAGTAGCCCCACAAATGATTTCCTCAGGTGCTCCCAAGTAACGTCGCGGGAATACGATCTCTGGCCAGACATGGCCAGACAGCACCAGGACCTTGCAGCAGTCTACCGAGTGGTGATTTCCGCTGTTCAGGTAAACACAGGGTTCCGCCTTGGGCCCCGTCTTCAGGGTCCTCGTCACGTGGTGATAGCCCGGCTTCAAGAACGAGAGCAGCCGCGCAAACGGCGACCTCCCGTTGAAACGCGGTACGGAGAGTGCATGTCCGGCTTGTCTCTCACCCTTGCCGTCATGTTGATGACGTCGCTCGCGTACTTGCAAGCCTCGGCTCAGAGGGGTTGCGTCGATGGCATCTTCGCGTCCCCGAACAGTCGGGGGGGGTCCAGGCGTGACGCTATCGCACGCTCCAGCGTCATAGCTATCCGGCGCTCGACCACGCCATCATGCTTGCGAGAGCCGACGGACGTGTGCTCGCGCCGAATGCCGTAGTGGTTGAGCATCGCCACGAACTCCGCCTTGACGAAGTCGGTGCCGTTGTCCGAGCGAAGGCACTCCACGGTGGACGGGTGACCTTTCGCGTTGATGTCGGCGAGGAATCCAGCGAAGACCTTCGGAACATCGGACTTCCGGCGCAAGAAATACGGCCATCCCAGCCGTGAGTAGTACTCAACGCTCATCATCAAGTACTCGGCACCACCTGCAGACGTAGGCTTCTTGCCCGACAGGTCCACGAAAAGGCGCTCCAGAGGCCTGGTGGAGCGGCACTCGGTTGTCCACGGCACCGCCATCCTCCTCCCCTTTGCCTCGGAACACCAGGCATACGACACCAACTCTCCAAAAACCTTAATGTCCATTTGGCGGGCCGTCTCACGAAGCGTATCGGCATGGGAGCGGGCAAGGGAAACACGAAGATCGTTAATATCGATCCTCCTCATCTTACCGGGGGCCAACATTGCGGCAGCGATAGGGTTCTCAACAACCCGTGTAGCCTGAATGAATGATCCAGCATCCCTACGCATGAAAGACAAATCCCCATCCAGCAGATGAGCTCCATCGGCATTGAGCGTGACGGGGCATTTCGGCATGACCTCGTGGAGCGAGAACAGGTTGAAGCGCACAACGGGTGCATACGCTACGCCCAACAGCTTGACCTCTACGTCACCCTGCTGACTGTGCATCACCATCGGTATACTACCAAAGCATTCAACCTTCAGTGACCTCATGTCACCTACGACCAAACTAGTCCTGCCGGGGGAAGGGAAGGAACAGTCTACCATACCAAAGGGGTTACCAGTCACATGAAAAGTAGCACCATAATCCGCTACCCATTCCTCCATTTTATCCCCCTCAGAAAAATCATGACTACCAGCCTCGCCTTGCTGCGCACACTGCACGGTGAGAAGATGCGGGTCGAACGTAGGCGTAAAGCTGCCGTTGTTAGCCAGGTCAGGGGAAGGACTCGAGAAGGACTGAGGTGGAGAAGCCCCGGCTGAGGTATACCCACCACTGCCGTAGGGTGTCGGTGTCGTCTGCAGCCAGCCACCACCGTAGTACATTGAAGGGTATTGGGGGGAAACAGACGGGATCGCGACATTTGCATGCGCGGGGGCAACCGGGCATTCTGCGATGAAAGGCCCCGGCCGGTTACAACGAAATCAAATCCCCTTGCCCCCCCCCGGCTTACCAGCCGGTGGGGGACCCCAGCCCGTCGGAGCACTCCTCGGCGGTGGAGGCATCGGAGGCATAGCCCCAGGCAGCGGCGCGGTAGGTACCCAGTCCATCGGCGGGACCTGCCCACCGGTACCGAACGGATTTTCACCAGAGTCATCCCAACGGTACCTGCAGGCCGCTGCATCCCAACACCATTGAAGGCCAGTAATGCCCTGCGGTGCCGCTCCGCCTCTACCGCCACCGCTTTGCTTTAGGTGACGGTGTTGCTGCTGCTGCTGCTGTTGCTGAGGTTGCTGGTGCTTGTGCTGCTGCTGCTGAGGTTGTTGTTGCTGCTGCTGCTGCTGCTGCTGAGGTTGTTGCTGCTGCTGCTACCGCTGAGGTTGCTGCTGCTGCTGATGCGGCTGCTGCTGCTGCTGCTGCTGCTGCTGCTGCTGCTGCTGCTGACCGCCCTTGAACCCCCCGCCTCGCTTGTTGCTCTTCCCCCCTCCGCCTGAACCAGCACCTCCTCCACCGGTAGATTTCGCAGCCCCGATGTACAAGGCATGCGGATCTTCTACCCCCTTAACACCCAACGCCTTGGATACCATCTCCTTCTCAACCCTGCCATTCGCGTACGCGTCACGGATGATCTTATCGATCTCGGAACGAGGAATGGACGGGCGAGAGAGGATGGATTTGCTCTGTATGTTGTAAAGCGAGGAAAGGTTGTTCACGACGTGTCTGTTCACTTCCTCCGCACCCTTGCCCTCCTCTAACATGGCCAACTGATCAGCCGCCTGGTCTACCCTGCCGAGAAACAACAGGGGGTCTTTCCCCTCTACCATCATGACGGTCTCGAATTCCCTCTAGAGTCTGTGGGTCGTGGCAATGGTTTTAGGCATGTAGTACTGCTCTAGTTCCTGCCACGCACCGCTCGGTGACATAGCCTGCTGCATGCGAAAGTCGGCGATAGCGTACCCTGTCATCGACTCCATCATCAAACCATACACACACTGCGCATGTCTAATCTCTTGCGGCGTGTGCCTTTGCTCCAACTCCTCCTGAGACACGTTCTTGTCTCCTACCGTCACTGGGTTGTCGGTCAACTTGAGTACGTGTAGGCAACCAAGCGATGGCATGTAAGCCTGAAAATTACTATGCCACATACAAAAGTGGGCTTCTACAGTAACGAACTTGGGGGGTCTCAACTGACTTAAACTGGGGCGGGACGAAAGAGAAAATGCGACGTACCTGGTTGGGCTTATTGCCCGGGTGTTGGCACAGCAGCAGTCGCCGCAGCAGTAGTCGTCGATGCTGTATCTTCTCTCCTCCCCCCACCGGCCCCCCTTCCCACCTCTGCGAGAAGCGCGTCCCTCTGGGCGCGCAGCCTCTGCTTCTCCACTGCCCTCTGCAGGACCTCTATCTCTTCTCTCATGTCTCGTATCTTTTCCTCTGCTTCGACGCTCGCGTCCACGCTTTGCCCATCTGAATCAGGCCTCGCTGGGAGCAGGTTCCCGCCTCTCTAGGCTGGCCTGGGCTACGTTCGTACCAGTAGAAGATCACCGGCTCACTAATGTGTTGATTGGTCTCTAAAGCACACGTGTAGCCTATATGTCATACTCGTTCCAAAGCGCACGTTTAGCCTATATGTTTCAAATGCAAACACCGCTTGCTTGTCGCCTACATGTGTAGAAATGAAAACACCGCTCGTTTCTCTACTTTCATAACGAACCGACCCTTACATAATCGCGCGTGTAACTTACGCTATTTTTAGTGTACATAGATAGGTACACGCTATTGATAGTGGTTTGGACCACATGTCATGGTGTTAGTATCGCAAGTAAATGAGTATCATTCGTATTGCTAGTATCCAGGGTAGAAGAAAAAAAGAGGTATCGGTAATTATGTAGTAATGTACGTGTACCCAATGAAAAAACCGCTTAGAGACAGTACAGAACACCTTATATTAATTGTGACTAGTGATGCCCCGAACTATGCCAGGGCGGGGCCGGTATAATAGCAGACAGAAACAAAAATACCAAATAATACCTGGGCCACGATCCACACCCTATATAATGCAAAATGCACTGATCAGGCAAGTTGACACACGCACTCAACCACGTACCAACCGACCCACCGACACCCGCCCACCCACACCCACCCACCCACTCATCATGTACTCACCCATACCCACTCACACACACCCACCCACCCAACCACCGACCCACCCAATCAACCACGTACGCGTACACACCAACCGATCGACACACGCACCAACCGATCCACCCACCCACAATAACAACAACAGCAGTGTGATATAACAACAGCAGTGTGGTATCAGTATACAGCAGAACCAGTACGTGCAGCAATAGTAGTAGTAGTATATAACCCATATGCAGCAGCAACAGCAACAGCAGCAGTCCAGAAAGTAGCAGCAAGTATACGTACGTTAAGCGGACAAAGACAAAACGCCGGCATGGATGCGCAGCCCTTGTACGTACAGCATTGGCCTTTTTTATTCTTCGGTCGATTTTACGTCTGAGTTTTTTTTAATGCAAAAACCGCTAACTCGCGAAGTTTTGGGCCGATTTCGATTCTGACCGAAGTTCTGGAGATCCATATTTTCAAGGTCAGGTTCTGTAGGGTACCTACAGAACCACACCCGGGGTATTTACCCGGGAAATACCCTACAGAGAACTTCTGTGAGTTCTGTAAGGGTTTTATACCGGTACCCGGAACTTCTGTAAGTTCTGTACGACCTTCATACCCTACAGAGAACTTCTGTAAGTTCTGTACTCCCCGTTTCACAATACCCGGGGTACCGGTACAACGTGTTTGTACCTGCCCGGAACTTCTGTGAGTTCTGTAAGGGTTTTATACCCTAACCCGGAACTTCTGTAAGTTCTGTAAGACATCCATACCCGTACCCGGAACTTCTGTAAGTTCTGTAACACCTTGGGCACAATACCCCGGGTAAGGGTATTGCACTCCCGTGGGTATCCGGCACAATACCCTTGTGCCGTTACAGATTAGGGTATCTATGAGGATATCAGGAGACGTCAGTCGAGGGAAAATGGGCATCGGTCAAGGGTGTGGATTCGAGTGTTCCACACTAAAACCTAGTATTTTGGCGTCAGTCAAGGATAACAAAAAAAAATTGCGGTCAGTCAGGAGGTGAAAGTGCGTCTCCTGACATCATTTTGAGGAGTGATGTTATGCATTCTGACGTCATGTCTCATCAGTGACACACACCAAAAACGAAATTACGAAATTAAATTACATTGTACAACCCACCTACGCTCACAACCTACGATAAACCGAGCACACGAGTAGTGGATTTTGATTTGGGGGGGTAAATCTATGACCGCGGAAGTCATTCCCATGAAGTTGGAGCGGTCCTTACCGTGAAAATCGTGAAAGACAGCTCTAACAGAAATTAGCTACAATGGTACATGCATGGTATATACAGCGTTAGTACTTGTATAGTGTGTCATGTTTAAAGTACACCAATCGCAGTATTTCGAAATGCATTTTATGTATATTTTTTGTAGGAGTACATTATTGCAGTTTTTTCGCCCCCTTGAGGTAGGTATTTCCAGGGTATCACCCGAACTTCTGTAAGTTCTGTACGCCCGTGCCTCAATCGGAACTTCTGTGAGTTTGTACGCCCGGGCCCAATCGGAACTTCTGTGAGTTATGTACGACCGGGCCCAATCGGAATTCTGTGAGTTCTGTACGGCCGTTCCACAATAAATACACGGAAACTTCTGTAAGTTCTGTACGCCCGTGTCACAATACCCGGAATTTCTGTGAGTTATGTGCGACCTTCATACCCGTACCCGGAACTTCTGTAAGTTCTGTGCGACCTAACCCGTACCGCTCTGTACTGTGCACCAGCATACCCGGGGTACCGGTACAACGTGTTTATACCTGCCTGGAACTTTCTGTGAGTTTGTACGCCTGTGCCACAATTACCCGGAACTTCTGTGAGTTCTGTAAGGGTTTTATACCCTAACCCGGAACTTCTTAAGTTCTGTACGACCTTCATACCCTACAGAGAACTTCTGTAAGTTCTGTACTCCCCGTTTCACAATACCGGGGTACCGGTACSAACGTGTTTGTACCTGCCCGGAACTTCTGCGACGTTCTGTATGCCCGGGCCACAATACCCGGAACTTCTGTGAGTTCTGTAAGGCCGTATTTTAATATATCCCGCCGTAACTTCTGAGGCAGGACTCTTCGATTCCTTAACGACTTTGCTAAGAGACTTCCTGTAAGTACGTACCTCTGATCACTCCCGGGTCGGACCAGTTACTGCAACTCATCGGTTCGTATGATCATCTTACAATTCGATGACCAGGTATCTTCTGGTGGTTTGAGTTTTAAGGGATCCTAGAGAGCGCTAATACGCACATTGTATTAGTTCAATCGTTAGTGTTTACTGATGACGGATAACTCATGATAACCATCATTCCCTCCGGACAAACGGAGGCTATATAAACCTGCTTGATAGTTTACATTTGGGACTCTTGAAAAATATGACTTATTAATGAACTACTTGATTTTAGTATGATATTTTTATCTTGAAATTAGTGTGGATATTTTGACTTGATTTTAGTGTGGGGTTAGACCCCGGCGGGAAACCCTCCGAATCGCTGTGAACCCCTCCCCTCCCGCGGACCCGCCCCGTTCCAGGGGACGGGAGCGAAGCACGTTCTCCGGAGGCCGCTTCCCCCCCACCCCGCTCGCCGAGTTCGGGACGTCGGCCGTTCTCTCGCGGGGTCACCGGAGAAGAGTGGTGGTGGTGGTGTCGTTTGGTGACGGATTGCTGGCTGCTATGAAAGCAACTACTCGTAGCAACAACGGAGTACATCACAGATCTGCCTCCGATGCGCACAGCAGCAGTGTTGTATCACTCTGCCCGGAAAAGTAACGACAGTTTATATATAGTTTTAATGAACAAAAGTTTCTTACATTTCGGGACANGGCATGTAAGCCTGAAAATTACTATGCCACATACAAAAGTGGGCTTCTACAGTAACGAACTTGGGGGGTCTCAACTGACTTAAACTGGGGCGGGACGAAAGAGAAAATGCGACGTACCTGGTTGGGCTTATTGCCCGGGTGTTGGCACAGCAGCAGTCGCCGCAGCAGTAGTCGTCGATGCTGTATCTTCTCTCCTCCCCCCACCGGCCCCCCTTCCCACCTCTGCGAGAAGCGCGTCCCTCTGGGCGCGCAGCCTCTGCTTCTCCACTGCCCTCTGCAGGACCTCTATCTCTTCTCTCATGTCTCGTATCTTTTCCTCTGCTTCGACGCTCGCGTCCACGCTTTGCCCATCTGAATCAGGCCTCGCTGGGAGCAGGTTCCCGCCTCTCTAGGCTGGCCTGGGCTACGTTCGTACCAGTAGAAGATCACCGGCTCACTAATGTGTTGATTGGTCTCTAAAGCACACGTGTAGCCTATATGTCATACTCGTTCCAAAGCGCACGTTTAGCCTATATGTTTCAAATGCAAACACCGCTTGCTTGTCGCCTACATGTGTAGAAATGATAAACACCGCTCGTTTCTCTACTTTCATAACGAACCGACCCTTACATAATCGCGCGTGTAACTTACGCTATTTTTAGTGTACATAGATAGGTACACGCTCATTGATGTAGGTTTGGACGCACATGTCATGGTGTTAGTATCGCAAGTAAATGAGTTCATTCGTATTGCAGTATCCAGGGTAGAAGAAAAAAAGAGGTATCGGTAATTATGTAGTATGTACGTGTACCCAATTGAAAAAAACCGCTTAGAGACAGTACAGAACACCTTTATATTAATTGTGACTAGTGTACCCCGAACCATGCCAGGGCGGGGCCGGTATAATCGCGGACAAAAACAAAAATACCAATAATAACTGGGCCACGATCCCACCCTATGATATAACGAAAATGCACTGATCAGGCAAGTTGACACACGCAGTCAACCACGTACCAACCGACCCACACCGACACCCGCCACCCACACCCACCCACCCACTACCCATCGCGTACTCACCTACACACGCACTCACTCACACCACCCACCCAACCACCGACCCACCCAACAAACGCACGTAGTCGCGTACGCACCAACCGATCGACACACGACCAACCGGCGCACCCTCACCCACAATAACACAAACATGAACAACAGCAGTGTAAATCGTATACAGCAGGCAACCAGTCGTACAGCAATAATAGTAGAAGTAGTCTGTAGTATATAACCCATTACAGCAGAAAGCAACACAGCAGTCCAGAAAGTAGCAGCACGTACTCGTACGTACGTAGGGCGGACGAAAACAAAAGCCGGCAGGATGCGCAGCCCTTGTACGTACAGGCAGTGGCACTTTTTTTTTTTTTCGTCGATTTTACGTGAGTTTTTAATATTGAAATTAGTGCAAAAACGCAACTCGCGAATTATGGGCCGATTTCGATTCTGACCGAGTTATGGAGACCCATATTTTCAAGGTCAGGTTCTGTAGGGTACCTACAGAACCATACCCGGGGTATTTACCCGGGAAATACCCTACAAAGAACTTCTGTGAGTTCTGTAGGGTTTTATACCCGTACCCGGAACTTCTGTAAGTTCTGTACGACCTTCATACCCTACAGAGAACTTCTGTAAGTTCTGTACTCCCCGTTTCACAATACCCGGGGTACCGGTACAACGTGTTTGTACCTGCCCGGAACTTCTGTGGAGTTCTGTACGCCCGTGCCACAATACCCGGAACTTCTGTGAGTTCTGTAAGGGTTTTATACACCTAACCCGGAACTTCTGTAGTTCTGTAAGGCATCCATACCCGTACCCGGAACTTCTGTAAGTTCTGTAACACCTTGGGCACAAATACCCCGGGTAAGGGTATTCCCTCGGCACAATACCCTTGTGCCGGTACAGATTACGGTATCGTTGAGGATGTCAGGAGACGGTCAGTCGAGGAAAATGGGCATCGGTCAAGGGTGTGGATTCGAGTGTTCCACACTAAAACCTAGTATTTTGGCGTCTGTCAAGGATAAAAAATAAAAAATTGCCGTCAGTCAAGGGGTGAAAGTGCCGTCTCCTGACATCTTTTGAGGAGTGATGTCATGCATTCTGACGTCATGTCTCATCAGTGACACACACCAAAAACGAAATCACGAAATCAAATTACATTGTACAACCCACCTCTCTCACAACCACACATAACCGAGGCACACAAGTACGTGGATTTTGATTTGGGGGGTAAATCTATGACCGCGGAAGTCATTCCCATGAAGTTGGAACGGTCTTACCGTGAAAATCGTGAAAGACAGCTATAACAGAAATTAGTACAATGGTACATGCATGGTATATACGCGTTAGTACCGGTATAGTGTGTCATGTTTGAAGTACACAATCGCAGTATTTCGAAATGCATTTTATATCTTTTTTTTTACGAGTACATTTGCAGTTTTTTCGCCCCCTTGAGGTGGGTATTTACCAGGGTATCACCGGAACTTCTGTAAGTTTTGTACGCCCGTGCCTCAATCGGAACTTCTGTGAGTTCTGTACGCCCGGGTCACAATCGGAACTTCTGTGAGTTCTGTACGACCGGGCCACAATCGGAGCTTCTGTGAGTTCTGTACGCCGTTCCACAGTAAATACCCGGAACTTCTGTAAGTTCTGTACGCCCGTGTCACAATACCCGGAATTTCTGTGAGTTATGTGCGACCTTCATACCCGTACCCGGAACTTCTGTAAGTTCTGTGCGACCGAGCCACAATACCCGGGGTACCGGTACAACGTGTTTATACCTGCCTGAACTTCTGTGAGTTCTGTACGCCCGTGCCACAATACCCGGAACTTCTGTGAGTTCTGTAAGGGTTTTATACCCGTACCCGGAACTTCTGTAAGTTCTGTACGACCTTCATACCCTACAGAGAACTTCTGTAGTTCTGTACTCCCCGTTTCACAATACCCGGGGTACCGGTACAACGTGTTTGTCCTGCCCGGAACTTCTGTGAGTTCTGTATGCCCGGGCAACAATACCCGGAACTTCTGTGAGTTCTGTAAGGGTTTTATACCCTAACCCGGAACTTCTGTAAGTTCTGTAAGACACCCATACCCTGACCCTAAATCCACAAACTCTACAGAACCTGACCTTGCATATTTTCACATTTGGGGACTCTTTAAAAAATATCTTGATTTTAGTATTAAAAAAAGTTACTTGATTTTAGGATGGAATTTTTATCTTGAAATTAGTTGTGTGGATTTTGACTTGATTTTAGTGTGGGGGTTAGACCCCGGCGGGAAAGCCCTCCGAATACGCTGTGAACCCCTCCCCTCCCGCGGATCCGCCCCGTTCCAGGGGACGGAGCGAGCCGTCCCGGGAGGCCGCCTTCCCCCAACCCCCTCTGCGAGTTCGGACGGGGCCCGTTCTCTCGCCGGGGTCACCGAGGGCCGACGCGTGGGGTGGCCGGGGCGGTGGTGCGGCGCCGATCGGGGTCGGGTGGCGCGCGGTAGAGCCGGTCTCCCGCGGGGCATACCGAAACCGGCATAGTCCTGAAGATCCGAAACGACATCATCACCACCATCATCACTACCGAAGCGTATTATACAATAATTGGCCAGGGGTGGGGGGTGCGCGGGGCTGGCTGCTTCCTAAGAGTTATATGTTTTTTATCGAAAGACAGAAGGAAGAAATAGTAGTAGCAGTAGCAGTAGTAGTAGTAGTAGTAGTAGTAGTAGTAGTTGTCGTTGTTGTTGTTGTTATTGTTGTTGTTGTTGTTGTTGTGTTGCACTGCTGCACCCAGTATGCGCTCGCCACAGGACGTCTGTTCGTCGTGTCGAACGTATCGGGTCGCACATACCAGACAACACATACATACATAAATACATACATACATACATACATACATACATACATACATACATACATACATACATACATACATACATACATACATACATACATACATACATACATACATACATACATACATACATACATACATACATACATATATACATACATACATACATACATACATACATACATACATACATACATACATACATAGACTTACTTACTAATATCTCGCCCAGGGATTGCTCATCCCTGGCCTCTCAGAGCTCCCACTTTGAACACCGCCTCCTTTCATTACTTGGTCATCTCTTTGTTCCGTGTATACTTTAGTTGCGAGAGGCTTCTTCCTCTTTCGGTTTTGGGTTCGTGCGGGTACCCAGAGAGCACGGCAGCGCGGGCGAGCCCGGCACCATCGCCGGTATGGGAGGGCACTGGCCAGTAGAGGGGGGGACGGAAGGAGCGCGGTCGCCTTTTTCGTGGCTAGGCGTGGCGTGTCCATCGAGACACGAGGGAAGCATGAAGGGTCTTCGTCTGCGTTGCTGCTTGCTGTATCAATTCAGTATGTCATAATTATAAAGGTCTTTTATAAGTGTAAAAGAACATTCAAGCGGTGCTTATTTTTCGGAACACACAGCAAATTTTTTAATCAGAGAGTGACAGCAAGGCGGTTTGAACACCATCATGCTCGAGCGGGCGAACGAGGGCCACGGTGAGCACCGAGCTTCACGCGATGCGGGCCACGGGGCTCACTGGGACAGAGAGGTACTAAAGCTCGACCCGGGCCGAATCGATGGCGAGGTGATCCCGGGGTGGCTGGAAGCGTCGAGGGTGACAGAACGCGACAGCAGTCGTTTTAACTTTTTGTTTTTTTGAGCGGCGCGATCACGATACGAATACTATACGAATAGGAGTTCGTATGTCATTCGAAGTGCTACTGCTGTTGTTACTGCTGTTGTTGCTTGCCGTTTTTGTTCGAGTACGAGTACGAGTTCGAGTATAATACGAGTACGAGTACGAGTCGAGTACGAGTACGAGTCGAGTACGAGTACGAGTCGAGTACGAGTACGAGTCGAGTACGAGTCGAGTACGAGTCGAGTACGAGTACGAGTACGAGTACGTATGTATCATACGTCTTTCTCAGTTTTGTGGATTTTTTTGTTTTGCATTCTTCACAACTTGGCGACCGTGCTGGTTGGTGTTGTGCGTTTTCTCTTTCATACAATAAAGTATACCAGGTATACTCGTACAAAGTACGAAGTACGTCGTACTCGTAATATTAATAATAGTGTTGTACTACCACACATACTCACGAAAAATGCACAACTCACACACCCACAGCAGACAGCGCAGCGCCGTGCCGTGAGCCGTGTTGCTGTGCTTTCTCTTTCGAACGTACAGCTTTGTCGTCATGGAGCATGGAGCTATTGTGCACCCCGAGCATGTTTTGCATGCATGTCAAGTCCGCCGTTTCTTTGCTGCACCATGAACCTCTTGGCATTTTCAAGTCGCGGTGCCTGCACTACATCATGGGGGCCTCTTCTGTACCCCTTTCCTTGCGCGAGCGTAGCGGGCGGCGTCAGCCGCCCGCGAAGCGGAGCCCTTGTACATACATACATACATACATACACACATACATACATACATACGCGGAGAGATTCGTACATGAGCATCGATCTGCAGGTATGATACCATGACTCGGAAATCGCAGGCTTCGACAAAAGCAATTCGTCGCGGTACAGCACGGATCTGAGGCACGCGCATGCATGATGTAATGGCTGCTGCTGCTGCTGCTGCTGCTGCTGCTGGGCAGCAGGTTGTAACATTGAGGTTGTACTGTTTGTAACACGCCCTCTGTGGTGTGCTGTTGTTCGTGTGTGCTCCCCGTGCTCTCGGCAAGAAACGCACAAACAACGCACGACTGAACAAAAACAGGGCCTGTGTGCTCATGACCAGCTCGTGAAATCAGGGCAAACAACAGGACATTAAGTATTATTTACTGGCAGTACGTACAAAAAAGGCCTCATGCTGAAACCCGGGAAATCGGCTTATCCACTCCCGCGGAAAAAAAAAAATGAGCGCCCGCCACGCGAGCTACAGGCTCGGATCGAGCTCAAACCTCGACCAATGTGTCCGGCCGGGCCTCCCGTGTCGGGGTACTTAGCGTTTTGCCGAAAAGCGCTCGCGCGAAGAGAAAAGTTGCGAAAAGTGCGAAAATTTCACAAACATAACTATACATACAAGGCTCCCCTTCGGGGAGTGGGGTGTTCCCCGCGGGGTGACGCAAGCTGGCATGCCACAGCGGAAACTGACCAACCGCCATCCAGCGGTAACCGTAAAAAACGGTTGTTGCTAACGTACGCATTTAAGTTTAGAAGCAAATTGGCGCTATGCCACATGAAAAAGAAACACTTATTTTTCTCACAAATCGCGACGTCACTTTGTTTTCTTGAGTTTGTCAAAACTTGTCATTTTCACGGTTTGTGGTAAATATCAGGATTGACAAAACTGTTTTGGTTTGTCACGGTTCGTGGCATTTTTCGTTTGTTAGGTATGGCCATCCTTCTCGTGTACGTGTAGCAAACGGCAGCAAGAAGACGGAATCGCATCATATACATCAGGCAGTATACAACGGTAAGTAGTAGTAGCAGCGAGCAGTGTAGCAAGCAGAAGAAGCAGCACAGGCAGCACTAAAATAAGTGTTGTGGATAAATCCTGGCGGGAAGTGGACATAGAAGGATGTTAGACTTTGCGCATACAATAAGTTTCCTTGGTTTCCGTGGTTTTCTGCTTTCGGGAATGTTATGAGTGATCAACGTTGAAGCTCATGCTGCACATCATTGTCGTGTTATCTAGGAACGGGATGGGGATAGTTCTCGAACGGTCCCCTATCCCCTACCTAATAAAACACATGCTCGAGGACAGATCAATGGCCAGCCTGGCACTCTCCTCAAGGCTTCCTCTCTCCAACTAGAGAAGGAAGAAACAAGTGTTTATTTGAGACTGCTCAACTGTAGGCCTTTATCCCGGTACCACAGCGTGACCCGGGTCTTGTCCTCTTGTTGTTCAGTCAATTACCTACTACAACGATCATAGCTTTATGCAAAACCTTTTCCCTGGCGGGGACAGCTATCCTACATATGTAGCATGATGATAATCCCCAGTACTGCTGGTTGGTGTGGTTCCTGGTCATCATTTTATCAACCTCACCATCGAGTTTCCGGCTAAGAACCACGAGGAGCAGCGAGCGAGGGCGATGGACAACGAGTTCGACAACACCAATTCGGCAGCGGAGTGACACACGGCGACCCCTGCTCTAACACCAAGGGAGGAGGAGCCTCCGTTCACCATCATTAGCGAAGTCCAGGTGAGGTTTCGGTTTTTGTTTTCAACAGCACATCGCACTTGGTTGCGTAAGAGAGACCCCCTCTGTGTAACCTAGTACCTTTTACACGCACGCCCGTACCCCAAAAAGCCCTCGATTCGAATGTTCTGAGTCGACGTCTATGGGTATACTCGTAGGGCGCTGCTGTGGTGCAGCAGAACGCACGAGTAGAAGGAAACGGTCAGGGTTACACGTCGCACGAGGACTCCGCGGGTCTTCCGAGGGGTTTCATGCAGCCCGAGCCTATTCAGGGTTCAGGGAGTGTTTTTTGTTGCGGGCATATATTTTCGCAGAGACGACCACTCTGCGCATTGGTTAATCTCGACAAACAGCAGGCAAAGGTATTAATAATTAAGAGGAGCACCAGAGGTAAGCGTACGCATGTACGTCTTTCTCTCAGTTTTTATTGTTTTTCATACTTTACAATTTAACGATCGTGCTGTGTGTGCTAAGCTTTCTCTTTGATATAACGAGTACATATTATACAAAGTACGAAGTACTACTCGTACGTACTGCTATAACAACAATGTGTTGTACTACCGCACATAAATACGAAAAAGGCACGAATCACACCAGACAGCAGACAGCGCAGCGCCGTGCTGTGAACCGTGTTGTTGCTGTGCTTTCTCTTTCGAACATACAGCTTTGTAGTTGTCCTGGAGCATGGAGCTTATAGATGTGTGCATCCCGAGCATTTTTTGCATGCATGTCAAGTCCACCGTTTCTTCGCTGCACCATAAAATCTCTTGGCATTTTCGAGTCGGTGCTTGCACTACATCATGAGCCTCTTCCGCCCCTTTTCTTGCCCGCGGAGCGGAGCCTTGTATACAGTACTACCTTGAGCTAGAGCAGCTGTGTTCAACGCACCGCTTGACCTTTGCACACCACCATCCGATCAGGCTGATGCTATCAATACGAACGCGTACGTATACTATAAAATACTCGATAAACAAGTATATCTCCCGCCGAACACGATGAATTACAAAACAATGTACGCGAAGCAAAGCACGTGAGCACTAGCTGGCCACACTGACGTGGCATGATAAAAGAAGTCGAGAGACATGTCAAGCAAGGCAAAACATGCGCTGTCAAGGGTGTTGGGCCGAAGTATTCCACACTAAAACCTAATATTTGGTGTCAGTCACGGCAGGTCAAGGCAAACCTGCTGTCTGTCAAGGGTTGAAAGTCCTGTCTCCCGACATATTTGGGCATGATACACCATGTCAAACAATACACACGTCCGAAAGAGCGTCCTCCTGTCAGATGGAGGTACGCAAATAACTACTACTCGTACTGCTGCGGTAGACCTAAAATTCCACATTATTTTATTTTCATACGTTTTGAAAGTATTTCTCAATATGAAAATACATATAAAATTGTCAAACATTTCAAATGTTCAAAATGTTCAATTTTTCAAGGCGGTGTTACTAAATACGTCAGCTGTGAGTACCACCGGCTGAACGGTTGACGCTCAACTTTCTAAGCTGCGTGAGACGTTAGACACGCTCAGTGGGCGTACCCGTAACGGGTTTTTATTGGTATCGTCTCGTACGCGTACGAGTATACTCCTGGTACTTGTAACGAGGCACGTACATAATTAATCATGCTACGTTTTTTACCTGAACGTACATATTTATATAAAAGGTATATGTGAGTTTATATATATCATACGAAGTGTAATTATGTAGGTACGTTGTATTAATATTAAAATACTTACTTGTGTCTATAGTAAAAGTAGAAGTAAATTTTATTCATGAATGCCTGCAATTAGATGCACCATTGCGCGGTTGGGTAGATAAATATACAGCAGGTACAGCAGTACTATAATTCAAGGTATATTATATTTGTACTAGTATCTATTCTTACCATAAAATATGTACCATATACTCAATATGTATATACCAGGTATGTATCATGTGCTTAATGCGAGGGCGTCATTTTGCTTTTGTCCAGTTGCAGGAAGCTGGTTTCGAATATACATTGACGTACACATAATAAATATATACATGGGACGGGGAAGCTGGTTTCGAATATATATTGACGTATATACACGTAATTAATTTATACATGGGATGTGTTCGGTATATGGTGTTCGGTGTACAGCATTTAGCCGGGGTGATATGACATTGGTCAATTGTGTCGGGCGAATGCCATGATAGGGGCACGCACAGCCGGTTACACCGGCCATCGGGCATTAAAACGCATACATGAACCAACGCACAGGCACTACCGCACACATGCACAGTGGCACAGACAGACCAAACCCGGTAGGTCCATGCCCGAATTCTGTTTTCTTAGTTTGATTTTATTAATAACATCGTAAACTATTACGTACCAGGTATATGTCATGCTATGGCACGTGATATTCTCATATATCTGTACGCGGGGACACCCGAGCCAGCGCACGCTCAGCGACAGGACTACAGTAGTTACGCACACGGTCGCAAAACGCTCACACAGCGCAGGCGCATCGCTCACACAACGCACGCACACGCGAAACGCATACACAACGCACGCAAAACGCACACACTAAACGTACAGCGCACGCACTCACGCACAAGGCATACACACAGGCCACGCACAACGCCGCACAGCGCACGTACAACGCACGCACACATCATACAGCGCACGTACGCAATACACACGCACAGCGCACGCACGCATAACGCCCACACAGTGCACGCACGAACAACGCACGCACAGCCCACGCGCGCACACACACGCACAGCGCACGAACAGCACGCGCGCACACACGAACAACGCACAGCACGAACAACGCACGCACAGCGCATACACGCACAGCGCACGCACAGCGCAGTGCACACACACACCACGCACGAACAACGCACGCACAGCGCACGCGCGCACACACGCACAGCGCACGCACAGCACACACGCACAACCCACGCACAGCGCACGCACAGCGCACACACGCACGCACAGCGCAGTGCACACACGCACAACGCACGAACAACGCACGCACAGCGCACGCACAGCGCACGCACGCACAGCGCACGCACGCACAGCGCACGCACGCACAGCGCACGCACGTACAGCGCACGCACAGCGCACGCACAGCGCACGCACAGCGCACGCACAGCGCACGCACAGCACACACGCACAACCCACGCACAGCGTACACACGCACAACCCACGCACAGCGCACACACGCACAACGCACGAACAACGCATGCACAGCGCACGCACAGCGCACGCACGCACAGCGCACACACAGCGTACGCACAGCGCACGCACAGCGCACGCACAACACGCACGCACAACCCACGCACAGCGCACACACGCACAATGCACGCACAGCGGACGCACAGCGCACACACACGCACAACGCACGCACAGCGCACGCACGCATAACGCACTCACACGACGCTCTCGACGTCATGTGCCCGTCCACCCCCCCCCCCCCCCACACACGCACGTTTCCGCACACAGTTCCGCCAAAATATCCGGCGTTGTTCCAACACACTCATGATGACGATGCGACGATGCGCGACATGCACCACACGGCCACGTCCATCGGGGAGCGCGTACCGATGCTGATGCAGTTGATCGAGCTGTGTCGCCGGCACCTGGGCGAGTTTTCACGGGAGCCCGCCTCCGTCTCCACGCACCACGCCGGCCCTCGAGCAGAGCAACCCGTATGGCCGGCCCTGTTCATCTTCCAGGAGCTTAGTACTACAGTCGTCTGCCCTCTTCAGTTTGGTTCGCAGTCCGGTGTGAAGATGGACGGGCGGAGCAGCGGCCCCAAAGTCTGTCTTTTACTTTAATTGTTCACGATGTCTGACGAGTGGTAGAGCGTTGGAAGAATAACAGAGAGGGACTCAGAGGGCGTATCCTAATACCAATCTTCGGCTATCTTCAGTCTGTTCGCGGTCCAGCCTTCACGTCGGCAGGCGGTGTAGACTGGGAAGCCCCAACAGGCACACGAAACACTATGTACGTGTGTTTACAGTGATGTTTAGCTGGGTTTTTGTTTTGGTATGGTTTTTGTTTAGTCTGTTTCGTGTGTTTTCCGTTTTCGCGTGGTCTGAGTGGAAATTTGTAGAGCGTTGCACAAACGGGGAAACCCATTATTTCGCGACACAAGGTACTCTCACCTGTTTATGTTCCGTTTAATTTTACCTCGGCTGTTCACACTATCTGTTAGATGGCTGAGCACGGCGTTGTTTGCGCTATTGGGTAATGAGTAAGGCGTTACGACCCCACCGCACATACACGCTTTACGCACGTAATTATTGGCTCGACGGAATGTTTGGAGCCTCGCGCCGAGAGCTGACGGGTATGATGTATCGCACACGAACTTTGTAGGCACGGGGTTTTATTGCTGGGGGTACACGACGAGCACACGAAAGTCGGTGCAGAAGGGGGAAGGATATCTCCCCTCTCCCACACCAGTGGACCATAGAGTAGCCTAAAATCTGTCTTCTTAAACGTATAAAACGTGCTCGCCCGTTAGTCGTTTGGTTATCGCGTGGATTTTAATCTATGAAAAAATTAATTAATTCGTGTTTCCTGTCTTATTTTGTGATACATATTTATTGCTCTGTTTTCGATCTCAGTCGACCAGAGAAAGACAGTGGCGAGGATCGCCTACAAAAGAAACATAAGTAATATTTCGTTCACTACCCGAATAGCGTGGGGGGAAACATGCACGGGTAAGAGAGGCGCAGATACATGGACAAATAACATTATTTACGGGCGTTGAAACATGTACGACGCAAAGGTAACACCCGATCACGTCCCGTTTTATTTTTGTTTACGGACAAACACGGTCATGCAGACGTGGAATTTATTTTGTGTGGAACTAACCACAACATACTGCTATTAATACTACTACGGTCGTAGTTCGTTTGGAAGAGGCTGTAATCGTACACCCGCAGCCGCTCTGTACAGGCTTGTAGAGAGTGTAGGGTAGCCACGTGCCAGCTGCTACACACCCTCCGACAAGCCCCTGAACCTTGCCCATGACTACTATGGCGAGGACTTTGGTTCAAGGTTGGTGCGCTACGCGCGCTCGCTAGTATAGAGATGTGAATTGGATTCGAGCAAATCTCAAAACACCATTTTATTGGTAAAAACCGTTTCCTCGTAAAAAGACACGAACACAGGTTACATTTTCTAAGACCACGTACCCGTGTTCCATACACATCATACTTCGCTTTCCGTTTTGACCTAAAAGGTTGGAACGGCGGTACTGTTTTCCGGGAGGAATATACCACTATTATTTTATACAGACTACGAGTAAGTAGCAATTAATTTATAAAGATTACAGCAGTACGTAGCCACCAAGTTTTATCTGCACAGCGTACACCAGGAATTTCAACTACTGGCACACCGGGCTAGGCACGAGCGGGCCAGTCGGGCCTATCGATTATTTGTTTGTATTATACGTTGGAAGCACCCAGCGCAGCACCCCGAGCGGATCCAAAGCTGGGCGCACCCAGCGCTCTGTGCCCTATAGTGCAGGATATTCCGAGTCCGTGATAAACGCTCGGCCTCGATGAGTTTTCGTAGTGGAATTATTTATTTCGCAGCCGTACGTGATTGCTACACAATCGCACACAATCGCATGCATACGTGGTTCGAGACGTAAAAAGCAGGGGGACGTGGGTGTCGTCAGCGGTCCTCGCAGCGATCTATATTTCAAGTCAAGAGGCACAGCCAGATAGCACCACTCCAACGCAGACGAAAGAGCAGGGTCTCGACGACGTCAACATTACAGTAGTAGCATTTCGCCGAAGAGCGGCGTCGAGCAATATTGGATTGGACGTATATGTACATTGGGTGGAGGCCCGGGCACACCGGGACGACGGTGCCGGATACAAGATACGCAACCAGAAACTGTCGTCGTGGTCGGAGCCGTTTTACGTTTTCCCCCTTAACAGGAGTACACGAGGGGTGCTCTTGGAACTAATTTCATAAGTGTTGTGAGCGCTTGTTTCATCGATTTACGAGACAAGACAGGGGGAGTATTACTTCAGAATCTGTAAAACTGAATACCCTGGTACAAAATTCAAAGTTAGTAGTTTCGTTCCGACAACATTTCCGTTCTGACCCTGAGAACCTGAGGGCCTGAGAGCCTGAGAGCCTGAGAGAAAACGGCGCGCACAGCAGTCGGTTGTTTACTTTGTCGTGCGCCCCTGAGAATCTATGTATAGATACCAGGTATACTCAAGGGTTTCAGTTTGACGACGCCCGCCCACTAAAACCTTGGCAGTTATCGTAGCTAGGGGAAGGACGTCCGTGCGAATACATTACATATATTACAATGAGCAAATGCGAAGCACCATCACCGGGCTTGCAACTGGGTTATGTAAATAGAGGACTCTATGTGTGTGCTGGATGGACGGGTAGACGGGGAACGAGCGCATAATAGAAATATTGGAATTAATGCACACTATTCCTGAATATATCCGAGCACAATACGTTCTACACTTATACTGGGGAGCATCCGGCTGATAACAGGGCCATAAGTGAGGCGGATCAAAGTTTTCACTTCATGCGTGAAATGATCCGGCCGGATATGGAAAAAGTAAAGAGGTTGAGTAGTCGGGATACAGCGTGCTGTGCCGAAACCGATTCACTTTTTCCGACATCCTGGCCACTTTTGGCGAAAGCTGAGGTATGTTCGAAACAGTGATACCGAGCATGAGTGAAAATCGACAAGAGGGCCCCGCTTTGACAAGCTTGCATTGGCGGGGCAGATACCAGGTATCTAGGCAAAATTAAGAGGAGGAGCCGGGACGCCGTCGACCCTTCAGTCTAATCCACTCATGAAGTGCTGATCGCAGATCAGTCGCAAAACTGGAAGAAATTGTGAAATTTATACTTAAGACGCTGAATGTGCGCGGAGACTGTAGGCACATACCGGTAGATGGCGGTCTAGGTACCGTCAGGCATAAGTCGTTCTACACTGATTCTAGCACAGCGGTAAAATATGTCATGCGATAAGAGGTCCGCGCGTGGGTCCGTAACGAACATTAACATTCGGTGACATGACTCATTCCACGGAGTACGGGCTGCACCGTTTGGTTCAACATTCTCTGACTGGTTGAGCTCTACCAGGGAGCAACTACGGGTTAGTGTGACGTCCCTTCAGTACACTCGCTTCAGGACTAGCGCATAAGGTTCGCTCGGCTGCGAGAACAAGCTTCTCATTTCATGTCAGTACCTCAGAAAATCAGACACCACGCCTGCCGTGTCATTTGCTCACATGTATATTGCAATCTAATGTGAAAGGGATAACGGAGTACAACCGCCAGGTACGTATGGGACCCAGTGTAAAAGAGATATCACGATCCCGCAGAGGGTTTCTTGGTCAAGCGCCTATTAAAGAGAAGCAGGGGGGGGGCTAAGCAGACCCTAGTGGTTTGGTTTCATGGCGCTCTGAATGCTAGTAGTAAAGGTGTTTTGGGAGGCGCACAGGGCGCCTAGTAAGTTCGGTAGATCTAGCTCACAACGTGATATCCCCACGAGATAAACTATCGTTGCCGATTAGCGCACAGCAAAGCCAAGAGACGCGTCCAAACAAGCTATTTTCTCCCCGTGGACTATTGGGCGGCAACCAGCCATGGTGGTTGGACGCGTGCTTAGGTAGAGATATAATTTGTTGGCTGAAACAGTTTCTGAATGACGGAGCACATTTAATGTTAGACTTGAGCCATGGGGGACTGCTCATCGGGTGTCATTTTAGTTCCTCCCAAATAGTTTTTCGGTGAGATATACAGTTGCTCAAGTGAAAAGCCTCATGAAAACATGGTCCACCTCGAACCGTAGCATGCTTAGTTATTCTTGGACGGTATATTTATGCCAAATACCAACTTAGGCCATTTGATCGAACAATGTTCAAGGGGTTTTATGGATAAAAACCAACGTACAATCTGTTAATGTCTGTGAGACAGAGGAACCTCGCTGGGGACACAAGACCTACACGCTGAAGCTTGTACCAGTGACGCATACCGAACAAGAGACACACATAGGTTTGGTTTACATCTCTTTTAGGCACCCTGGTGCAGGCGGCGTTCCTGCAATAAGCCAATCGTAGCAGAGTGGATCAGGCAGTTGTTCTGCAGGAAGGACCAGGAGTTCCGTAATGTTGCACCTTTCGCAGGTTCCGCGAACAATAATAATAGTACTACCTGGTAGTGTATGCAACGCACATTCTAGAAGAGTTGCAGATGCGCGATGCAGAATGCGATCTAACATATTAGCTATCGTTAGGCGAACCATGTCGCCCCTGGGCGGCGTCCGGAAAGTCGCAATCGCATGAATAACCTGGGTAAGGCCATGAAATGCTTAGCGCACATTTAAGAAATAATCTACAAAGAATGAGAGGCGGCAGAGAGTACGGGAAGACAGTCCTTGCCGGCATCAGTTACACAAGCGAGCAAGATGATACCGGAAAGAACAGTATAGAGTATGGGACGGGTGGTAGCACCGGCTGCGGGAGGTGCTGCCACCATTCTTATCCCAAACTATCTGGAAAGAAGAACTGGACCGAAGATACATCCGTATTATCTAGGAACGGGATGGGGATAGTTCTCGAACGGTCCCCTATCCCCTACCTAATAAAACACATGCTCGAGGACAGATCAATGGCCAGCCTGGCACTCTCCTCAAGGCTTCCTCTCTCCAACTAGAGAAGGAAGAAACAAGTGTTTATTTGAGACTCCACCCACCCATCCCTCAGACATGTCAAGGGCTAGTCGTCAGATGTTTTAATATACAAGAAATGTATATCATACACGTAACTCAAGTCAGTCTACGCGGGCATTCGGTAAGACGACGTACAGTGTATAGAGTACTACATATGTACTTTGGTACAGTTCTTCTTTACCCGCCGGAGGAAAAGATCTCGAGTGTTTGGTTTCGACCAAAAGCACTGACAACACTCGAGGGCTTTTTCGCCGACGGGGTGGTAGCACCGGCCCTGCGGGAGGTGCTGCCACCATTCTTATCCCAAACTATCTGGAAAGAAGAACTGGACCGAAGATACATCCGGATGGAAAAGATAACAATACTATTATTAGTACCTACAGCGAGCACCAGCAAAAGTACGACATAGATGTTTACGTTCAGCAGCAACCGCAGCACAATAATATTGTTGCTGAACGTAGCGCACAGCAAAGCAGTACAGCTAGCAGGTAAAGTTTTACAACTTTGGCATTTACTACTCGTACGGCTGATGTTTGTTATTGTAAAGTATGTACGTCATATAGCGTGTATATGTATGTATACTTGGTACGTGCAAACGCGTACGTACACGTGCTTACGTACAGCAATATACGTACGTACGTTCCTCACCGCCCGAGGGAAAAAAACGACGTACTCCTTCTGGTGGAATGTTCGTACAGTACTTCATATAAAAATACATACCTGGTATACGATGTGTGCACGCGCAGTCGATCGATCTTACAGCAGTAGTAACAACAGCACAGTATACAGCAGTAATCACTAATTAATTGTCTTCCCACTATTATGGGGGATCATAGTAAATAGGACCTACGGTACACACAAAAACCTATATAGTAACCGATTTATATGAACAAAATTTGGTTTTATTTACTATGGTCCACCGTATAATACTTGCAGCAGGAAGCAGCAGCAACGCTACTACTACTGCTGTAATATACGTTGTAGAGTACATAAAAACGAAACGTTTATTAAATTTCCGGACAAATTGATACACACTGGTCGCTCGTTTCGTTGCGGGCACCTAAACCTGCTGGTGGATCAGCATCCTCATGCCCGCCCGTCACCACGATATGGCTGAACACGCCGTTGATCCAAGGTGACCAAGTAAAAACAAAAATAAACCAGATACCACATGAAAATCCGATATCATTTCAGAAGAGAGACTCGAATTTTGCAAAAAAAACACGATGAATCCAGGCAACAGGGGACGCGAGCAGCGCCTGGCTTGCGAGCACACGTGAGTCGCTGTCCGGTGCAAATTTAAAAAAAGCAACAAGCAGCAACACACTAATATTGATTGGTAGTTTATACTGTCGCTGCCGTTGTCGCTTTATCTATCATAGTCTGGCCCGTACATACAGTAGATATGTACGTACGTACCAGGTACTTAACAGAGCAGTATATTTCTGGTCGGAAATGTAAAGAA
Source organism: Saccharina japonica (assembly GCA_008828725.1). Lineage (NCBI taxonomy): Eukaryota > Phaeophyceae > Laminariales > Laminariaceae > Saccharina > Saccharina japonica. The sequence goes on from MEHQ01003015.1 coordinate 40,567, forward strand.
CGTTTAGATATTAATCATAATATAAAACCGCTTCTTATATTTCCGAACATACACGTGGTACTTGGAACATCCGAGCAACAGCAGTGCGAACAAATCGTACCTCGTACGAGTACGTACAGCGTACTACTACTGTAGTAAGTAGGACGTTGATCGTTTCGTGCACCCAGACCTGTGGTGCGCCAGCAATCGAGCCCATGTCCTAAATAAACCTGTGATACCACACAGCAGCAAGCAGCAGCGTAGGGCTACGAGTACTGCTGTTATCTTGCTGTCTGTGGCTGCTGTATCACGACGTACGAAGAGTATAAAAATGATACTCGAACACGTGCTGGCATTTCGAAAATTCCAAGGTACGAACGAATAAACCAGTACGTACGCACGGAAAAAAGTGTTGTACGGGGAGATACGCGTACGTATCCATGCAAACCTGGCGGCGCAGCAGCGTGTCATGATACACCCATCAGGCCACCCTGCTCCACAAGGCAAGGGCAGATATGCCCCGACGCACTGCTGCTGTTGCATGCGCGCACGTTCGAAGTTAAGTTCGCTCGATGTGTCGTCCGATCGATTCTGCCCTCTTTGCGACGTGAGTATGTACTCTTGCTACATGATCTCTTCGAAATTCGGCATGAACAACACAGAGTCGACACGCAGGCTGAAATAATCATGATTGCTCGTTATTCATAGGGCTACAGACTGTGGCGAAGCGGGCGTTTACCACGAGTACGCAGGATTTTTTGTCGAGAAGCACGCGAAGCAGGTTCCACGTTGCCCTGCTCGGCTCAGCCGAGTGGGACGGGGTACCCCGTGAAACGGACTCTATTTTTTCGGCTTCGCGAGCGCGCCGCGCGGGCCACAGGTCACGAGCGAGGGCAACGCCCCAGGGGCGCGCTCCCCGGCCGGTGCCCCGCGGGTCGAGCCCGGCGCCGGCGAGATCGGCCGCGAGGTCCGAGCGCGAAAACGCGCCGCCGGGCTAAAAAATCACAATCCTACTTTGTTACAAGGCTCCCCTTCGGGGAGTGGGGTGTTCCCCACGGGGTGACGCAAGCTGGCATGTCCCACCGAAAAACTGAGCTATCGCCATCCAGCTGTAATCATAGAAAACATGGAAACCGAGTACTCTCCATTCAGCGGTAATCGTATTAAAACGGTTTTTGCTAACGTACGGGAATTTAAATTTAGAAGGAAATTGGCGTTATTACCACAATAAAAACATGTTATTTTTGTCACGAATCGCGACGGAAATTTTTCTTGTGTATGCCAAAACTTGTCATTCTCATAGTTTGTGAAACAACATCACGATCGGCGAAAATGTCACGTTGTTTTTACTGACATGTTTTGGTTGTTAGAAATGGCGGTATGCACCACAGCAAGCAGCATGTCGTTCTCGTAAACGCACAGCAAACGGTAGTAAAATATATTGGCATTACGTTCAGCAAAAACAGCAGTACCTGGTATACGCTAGCAGCAGTACAGCAAGCACTAAAAAGCAGAAGCAGCGGGCAGTGTAGCACGCAGCAGCAGTACAAGCAGAGCTACTATATATAATTGTAGTACCTACGTACCTGCAGCAAGCGCCAGGACCAACAACTACTGCTGCGACATAGTAGTTAACGTTCTGCAGTAGAAGCAGCACACTTCTGCTTCATGTAGGGTACAGCAAAGCAGTACAGCTAGCACTTGGCTAGCAGTTGAGGTTACTTAAATATTACTACTCGTAGTAAAGGGTACATTTTCCGCCGTCCAAGCGAAAAAAATACAACGTTCTTCTTGTGGTATATGCGTACATCATGTAAAACCTATTATTTTGGTATGCCAGAGCGGGGCCGGTATATAGCGGACAAGAACAAGTAACAGTACGTATCTTGGGGCAGATGGGCAGGTACTGTAGGTGCAAGAGGTTGTTGCACTGTGAAAAATTTCGTATCCGGTCGCCGGCATCTGTGCGGAGCCCGTGTAGCGGCCCAACAAAAGTACAAAAAAATGCGGGGGCAGCACAGTAGTCCCCACCTACAGACATGACAGGACTCAACCGCGTATCAACCCACCCACCAAAGCATCCATCCACCCACCTAACCACAAACCCACCCACACACCACGCGTTATAAGAGTACAGCATTACAGTTAGTAGTGCGTATGCGAGGAGCATGGGGCTGCTGTATCGTACTGGCGGGTAAAGGTAATACAACACAAATCAGGGACAGCGCAGACACGAAAGCACTCAACCACGTACCAACCCACCCACCCAAACACCCACCCACCAACTCACCCACACACCACGTGCTGCAGCAGTACAGCAGTACGTACGTGGGGGTCAAACTTTCGATCGATCGCACAACAACAGGAGTAACAACAACAGCAGTATGCAGGAATCACCACGTACTTATTGTGTAAGTCTTACAGCAGGAAGCAGCAGCAACACTGCCCGTCGTAATGCTGTAGAGTATGTACACCTGGTGTGTGCGCACGTGTGTGCGTATGCTGACACAATAACCCTGAAACAACACACGTACATGGTACATGCTGTCGCTTCCGATCTATCGTACAACAATAGTAGTAACAACAGCAGTATGCAGCAGGAAACACCACTTCTTGTTTATCCACTACGTACCTGCAGCAGGAAGCAGCAGCAACACTGGACCATGGTGTAATACGTCGTAATGCTGTAGAGTACGCGCACCTGGTGTATGCGCACATGGTCGTCTATGTATGCTGGTATGTACAACAACCCTGAAACAACACACGTACGTGATACATACATGCTGTTTTGGTGCGTGCTCATGTGACACATCCAGCGTAAGCCGCAGAGAGAAGCTGCAGCACTCTGTAGTAGTACCGTTTCGAGTATCATACTGCGCCTGCCAGCTGTTGTCTCATGCCTGGTACGCCGCTATACAGCAGAGCGAGAGCAAGAAGCAGCACCACTCGGTAGATTGACACCCCTACGAGCATGGCACTGCTGCTGCTGTGGTTGCATCTGACAACGTAGAGGACGCATGCATGTGATACGTGCCAGGTTACCTGGTACCCTACATTTACCATTATGCCCGGAAATGTTACCACCGTTTGGATTTGAAAAAATACACGAAACGTTTCTTACATTTTCGGACAACTTGGTGCTGTACAAAACCTCGATGCGGTGAGGTCCTGTTTTGGAGTGGGCACACCTGATGCAGCAGCATGCTCATGGCCCCCTGTCATAAGCCATACGACTGCACAACATCCGAGATGCTGTCGCGTCGCTGCTGTTGCTGCATGCGTGCAGGTGATCGATGCCGCTCGATGTGCACGTCGGTTTGCCCTCAAAATCACCTTTCAAATCTGCCGCCGAGACCGGGTTTCACGTTGCCCTGCTCGGCTCGGCCGAGTGGGACGGGGTACCCCGTGAAACCGACTCTATTTTTTCGTCTTCGCGAGCGCCCCGCGCGGGCCACGGGCCCCGGGCGAGGGCGAGGCCCGGGGGGCGCGCTCCCCGGTCGATCCCCCGGCCGCCGACCCGAGCGGCGGCGAGATCGGCCGCGAGGGCCGAGCGCGAAAACGCGCCGCCGGGCAAAAAAATCACAATCCTACTTTGTTATATATGCATCGTACAAAAACAACAGATCATACTCGTACAAACAGCAACCGTCCCGAGAAGCAACAGGGACGAGGTAATGACCATCCCAGACTTGTCGGAATGAAGATAATTGGTTGAGGGACGTAGCAGCGAAGCAATCATGGAAAAAGACAAGAATAAATCATCATATATATGACCACGGCACGTAGTGCTGGACAGGCGACGTAAATATCGTGGATACTATCGTGTACAGGTGTATTGACGTGTTGTGTTTATACCTGATGGTGTATTCCGTCGATGCTACTCGTAAGCATCGTGTGGACCATTTTTATAAAATATACATAATACCTCAGCTGTGAGTACTACCGATTGAACGACCATTTTGAAATATATAGATAAAGCGGGACAACCTCCACATTGTTGAACCGTAACATGTTATCAATTTATTCGTCGAAACGTAACTGCGGTACTCGTCGCACATACGACGCATTCAACTACTAGAACAAAAACACAGCAACAGTTTTTACGACGACTGGGGTCTCGTGTATCAGCTCTAGGATAGAGCTCAACGGCGTGATACACCATCAATCAGTATTCCATCACCATATGATACGACCAACCCAACGACTGCGTCACGAAATCCGAACGGATAGCACCGGTTAGGGGCTCCGACCGACCCTAGTGTCACAGTTCTCAGACCCCGGTCGATGATATGTGCAGGGCGCCGACCAGGCGTCCGACGAAAATACATTTGGCAGCTGATGTGTTCTTCTCCCATCGCAAGAAATGGCCAATTTTTGAAGATTTGGACGAAGACCGTAGGACGCCACAAGCAACCGCTCGTCCCCTAGACTACGGATCGCAATGATACCTTCGAGGCCATGTATATTTGCCGGCCTTGACCGGTACGAAGTGGGTTAGTCGTGGGCTGAGTCTATGTCGAGATCGAAGGTCGATCGTCGCATGACTACTACTGTCGTCGCGTGAGTCATGCGGGTACTCGTACATATGTGTGTCGCAAAGTACCACAACGGCGACACGTACTTTAATAGTTGATACCAGAACAGCAACAACGATCTTCTACAACGACGGACTCGACGTAGCACCATCAGTATACGAGTACCACGCCAGTGTACGTACTCGGAGATCGAAGGTCAATCGTCGCATGACTACTGTCGTCGCGTGAGTCATGCGGGTACTCGTCCAGATGTATATACGTGTATCGTCGAGTACTACGGCTGGAACACGTACGTAGTTGATACCAGTACGTATCTTACCAGAAATATACAAGCGATCGACAAACCCAACGACTGCGTCGTACACAAGTATGTGTGTCGTCAAGTACTATATACGATGGGAACACGTACGTAGTTGATACCAGTACGTATCATACCAGAAATTTACAAAATTTGACATTGATCGACAAACCCAACGACTGCGTCGGGAAATCCGAACCGACGGGAACACTTACGTAGTTGATACCAATGCGTATCATACCAAAAATTTACAATTTTTCAAGTTTGACATCGATCGACAAACCCAACGACTGCGTCGCCAAACCCGAACATATAGCGCTGGTTAGGGGCTCCGACCAACCCTAGTGTCACAGTTCTCAGACCCCGGTCGATGATATGTGCAGGGTGCCAACCAGGCATCCGATGAAAATACATGCTCTAATGCAACGACCTTAAAACATATCATCAGACTGCTGGGCAGTCAGGGCATCCAGATTAGGAATCGACTAGTGTAGGTTGCCAAAAGCTTGACGTTTTCAGATCAGGAACAAGAAGTCAAAGATGGCTTCTGGGTCAGCTCAAAACGAGCAAGGCCTTCCCAAAGACGAGGTTCAACAGCGGAGGAATGAGTTTCAGCTGGTGGTCGAGCATTGGCAAGTGTCAACGATGCATGCCATGAGGAGCATGATGGCCGAGTTCATGACGGACAACAGCCGATCGGAGTCCAGCGGCGCTGAGGGCAGCGTTGCTGTAGAAGAGAGGCCAGCAGGGGCAGGAACCACTGATGTTTTCACTGCTCTAAGATGGACTACTACTGCTGCTGTTGGAGCATGCATTGGCCAATCGGAGTCCGGCAGCGCCGAGAGTAACGCTGCTGTAGGGAATAGCCCAAGAATAGCAGGACCCATTCCTGTACGAGAGACTCTTGCTACTGTTCACACCCCGCACGAATACGAATACGAATAGGTATTCGTATTCGTTGGCTTCAAGTTCGGATTATGGGGCGAATATTCGTCCGTGGACGGATAGTCTCTGAAAAACGTGACGCAAATATTCGACCATGGACGAATGCTTTCTCGAAAACGTCGGGGCGAATATTCGTCCGTGGACGAACAGTATCTCGAAAACGTGGAGAACGTGGGGCGAATATTTGTCCGTGAACGAATAGTATCTCGAAAATGTGGACGAATTTTCGTCTGTGGACGAATAGTATCTCGAAAACGTGGACGAATATTCGTCCGTGGGCGAATGCTACCTATTCGACGGATGTTTTTCCCGGGTATTCGTCCGTGGAACGAACGAATACCCTCTCAAAAACGTGGGCGATAGACAAACCTATATAGTAATTTTAATATTACGGGGGAGCATAGTAAATAGGACCTACGTTGTACACAAAAACCTACACACTTCCCTGTTTTTACTAACCATATTTGGTCCTATTTACTATGGTCCTCCGCAATAGTAACTACTGTCAACACCACAAAGAATAATAGCAGGTATGCCAGTGCATCGTTTTGCACAAATAATTACTTGAATGTTTTTATTTATTTTGGTCTTTCTCACAACGATGCAAAAAACCAGGCGAGGATCCAAGCACTAATACTGTAAGTAGATAACCGGCACAGAAACAGGAATACCCTGCTGTAGAAGGAGCAAGAGTAAGAAATATTGTAATTTCAAGGGGAAAAAAAAAACCACCAGGTACCACTATGTCCCTAAATATAAGGACCGTTTCGGTTCAAAATGAGTGAAAAAAACGCCCTTGTATTTGGGGGCAGGGTTGTATGAAAATGATGTGTGCAACTCTGAATTGAGTGGAGGACGTAAGTTCGAGCCCCGCAGCTTTCATTGTTTTTCTTTTTTTTCTGCTTTGTGCTCACCACACAGGTATTTCAGCATTCGTACAGAAATTATTCGTCTGACGTAGGCGAATTGTTCGTTGGCGCTTGACGAATACCCCCTCAAAAACAAGGGGCGAATATTCGTCCATGGACGAATAGTATCTCGAAAACGTGGGGCGAATATTCGTCCGTGGACGAATAGTATCTTGAAAGCGTGGGGCGAATATTCGTCCGTGGACGAATGATATCTCGAAAACGTGGGTTGAATATTCGTCCTTGGATGAATAGTCTCTCCCAAAACGTGGGGCGAATATTCGTCCGTGGACGAATGCTACCTATTCGACGGATAGTTTTCACGAATATTCGTCAAAACTATTCGTATTCGTGCGGGGTGTGCTACTGTTGGAGCAGCCATTGGTCAATCGGAGTCCGGCAGCGCCGAGAAAAGCGCTGCTGTGGGGAAGAGCCCACGAGGGACAGGACCCATCACTGCTGTACGAGGTACTACGGCAGGAGGAGAGACGATTTTTCGTGATGATGATTCGCGGGATTTTGGATCGACGGGACGCGGGGAAACAGCTTGCTGTCGAGGTTGCCCAGCCAGGGGTCAGCCACACCGGCAGAGGTCTGGAAAGAGGGGTGCAAACCCCAGCGATGAGTCCCGTGGAGACTCAGCCGCGACTGCCGGTGGCAATGGCAGTAGCGCCAAGGCCACCGAAGGTAGCACTTTCGTAGGGAAATGCTTCAAGTGTGGCAAGAAGGGCCGAAAAATCGCAAACTGTAGAGAGAAGCGGCGCAGTCGATGCAACGGATTGGGGCACATTGCAGATGTCTGCCCCTCGTCGAAGGAAGACGCTGTGCTGGCGGTATCGCCCGAGGTTGGGGCGACGGACGACGTCGGTGAATGTTCGGCTCAGGCCTCAGCTTTCAAGGTCGAAGAGACAGGCGAGTTCGGTGATGGTTCGGGCAGAATGGGGGAAGGAGAGTTGGCTTGGCAGATAGGAGACGAGTCCTGGATTTGCGATAGTGGAGCGTCCACTCACATGACGCCCTCAGCAGATTGCATGCTCAACTACAGAGAATGCAACTTAAAACTGCGCATCGCCGATGGTTCAACTCGATCGATCGAAGGGTACGGTGATATTCGCTTTGTCTTTCGGTCCGGAAATGATCTCGTGCAAGTGTTGATGACTAACGTTGCGCACGTGCCAGACCTCCGCCGTCACCTAGTTTCCCTGCCCACTCTCGTCAAAAACGGCCACACTTTCGAAGGGCGCTCCTCGGGGGTTGTAGTCCGACTCAAGTCAGAGCCTTCGATCGTGTTTCCGTTGAGTGGAAATCTGTACAGCCTTTACAGCTACCGGATCGACAGCAGGAGTGGGGAAAATGCCTGTGCTGTACTCGTCCCAGGGCAACAGCCCAGTAAACCCGTGATCGACATCAACGACTACCACTGCGCGGCTGGACACTCCCACGATTTTCTACTCCGCGACACCGCGGAGCAGCAAGGAATCGTCCGCAAGGGAAACCTGCTGGAATGCAGGGGGTGCTCCATGGCGAAGGGACTTCGCAAGAGAATCAAGCAATCCACGCACACACAAGCTGGTAAGAAGCTCGGGAGGGTGTTTGTGGATTTCAGTGGCCCCAAGTTGGTAGAGTCTCTTGGCAGGACGCGGTACACTCTCATTGTGCGCGATGACTTTTCACGGTATACGTGGGTGTACTTTGTACGCCACAAGTCGGACGCCGCGGATTTGTTCGAGCAGTTTCTCGCGGATTCTCACGCAGACGATGTCCCTCCGAAAGTGGTTATCGTCCGATCGGACGGGGGTGGTGAATTCCGTGGGGGGAAGTTTGGAGACCTGTGTAAAACACGAGGGATCAAGCAGGAATTCACGACGGCAGATAGTCCCCAGTTCAATAGGGTAGCAGAGCGCGCGCTAGGCTTGATTGAGGCGGCCGCAATGGCGGGCCTAATCCAGACTCGCGAGCTACACCCTCGCGCGCAACTACCCGCAACTGAGTCGTTGTGGGCTGAAGCGTCGCACTGGGCGTGCGATGCTTTGAACCGAACAGCAACCATCGCTAACCCCGAGAGCAACTCGCCATACGAGATGTGGTATGGTAGACCCCCCCCGGTAGTGCTTCTACCTTTCCTCAAGCCTGGCTACTGCAAGGTGAAGAGGGAGAACAAGTCCCAGGCGAAAGCTCAGGAGTGTTTTTACCTTGGCCCTGCACTCAACTACCCCCGAGACTCTGTACGAGTACTGACTAGAAACCGTACCGTACTGGTCACGCGCAACATTACCTGCCAGCTCGTGTCGCCTGCACCACCTGTACCTGCCCAGATGAATGGCTTCCTATCTATGGAAGAGGGGGGGGTCCGAGACAGACGACGGAAGCACGTCGGATCGAGGTGGTGGGGGGGTGGTTCATGAGCTGGACGAAGGTTTGGCTTGCCTTAGTGGCCTCGATTTGACGTGGGGGTTCGATCTGGACGCGGTTTTGGAGGAGCGCGCCCAGCAGGCACCTACCGCCGGCGATGCCGGCGACGGGAATTCAGAGACGATGGGTTTGTCTCAAGGGGGCGCGATGGACGCCTCCTTGGCCCCGGTAGAGAGGGTCGAAACAGCCGAGACGATGGATTCGTCTCAAGGGGGCGCGGTAGACGCCTCCTCGGTCCCGGCAGGGAAGGCCGAAAGTGACCCGGGCGAGACATCAGCCTCCGACTCCGATCAAGGGAACGGTGAGGATCCACCCGCGGTCCTGTCGGGGAGACCAGCCCACGAGCTCAGCAGCTGGGAACGACTCCCCGCGACAGTGAGGGGCCGGACCTCGGGGTCAGAGCCAACGCTTGGAGAGGGAGCCTGCTGGATGCCGGCCAATGATGAGGCCTAAGGTCGCGGACGCTCTGCTTGCGGCAGCGTACGAGTGGATGATTCTAGGAAGAACGCTGAGGAGTACATCCTGGACAACGGAGGACGCACTGGCTCTGATGGCTGGAGGACCTGCTGCAGATAACAAAGGGGAGTTAAGCGTGCGCATGCCGAGTGGATTCCCGGAAGACGTAGAACCGCCCCCTCAGTCCGTAGCAGATGTTGAGCGTTCACAGTTATAAGCGACGTGGCAAGAGGCCATGAATACTGAACTGGACGGTCACAAAACGACCGGTACGTTTGAAGCAGCGATACCGCCGCAAGGGCGGAAACCTGTAGGTCGAAGTGGGTGTTTACCTACAAGACGGACAAGGATGGCCTGATAGTAAAGCCAAAGGCTAGACTTGTGGCCGAGGGGTGTAGCCAGGTGCAAGTTGTACATTATTTTCAAACATTCACACCAACTCCCTCGTCAGCGTCAGTTAAAATTCTGGCAGCTGTTGCCAACGAACACGGTCTGAAGATTTTTCATTTAGACGTCGCACACGCTTTTGTTCGCGCGAAACTCGACGCCGAGATATACATGAAACTACCCGGTGGGTGTGGTGACATGTCAGGCAAAATCGTTCGCCTGAACCGATCGCTGTATGGTCTGAAGCAAAGTGGACGACAGTGGGCCGGATTATTGGTAGAAACCGTGGTAGAGTACGGTATGGAGCAGTGTAGGACTGATCCTTGTGTTTTTCGCATGGTTGTGGACGGCAAGGTACAACTGGTCATGGCTGTTCATGTGGATGATATCGTGATTGCAGGTTCGGACGAGTCATGCAGAGATTTTCATGCCGCGTTAGTAACGAAATTCCCCACGAATAACCTCGGAGAACTGACTTGGTACACTGGCTGTGCTTTCAAACGCGACTGGGAATTGGGGACTTTGGAGATTACGCAAAAGGCATGTAACAGCCGATTTTCTTAATTGAGAATTGCCTTTCCGATGAGAATGAAAATCGAAAATATTGGTTTTTGAATTGTAAGAGATGAATTTCCCTTACAGTCATTTTTTTCACTGTAAACTATTGTCAGTTGTGACACCCGTCGATGACAGAAAAAAAAACGAAATCGGCATCGGCAGTCTCAAGATATCGAAGATCCAAAAAAATCTGATTTATGGGCGAGGTACCTCGCTCATAAATGCAAATTCCCTTAAATCCTTGATGTTTCGAGCCTGTCAAGCTTGATTTCATTTTTTTTCGTGGATCGATACCTACCATCGAGGAACATATTTTCTAGGTCAAATTTTGACCGTGAGCGAAATACAACTCTTAAACAATAACAAAGTACTAAAATCGATTTTCATTCTCATCGGAAAGGCAATTCTCAATTAGGAAAATCGGCTGTTATGTATTGAGAGCATGTTGAATCGTTTTGGCGTTAACTCATCCTCTGACATCCCCGCTACCCCTGGTGTGGAACTAGGTCCAAGAAAGGAAGGCGAACCTGGTGAAGATTGGCCTTACAGAGAGGCGGTGGGCAGTTTGATGTGGCTGTCGACCATGACGAGGCCGGATATCTCCAACGCTGTGCGTGCTGTGGCGCGTCACTCTCACAATCCTACTGAGAGGCACTGGAGAGCAGTTTTGAAGATTATGAAGTACCGTCACGGGACCAGGTTTTTGGGATTGACTTTTGTGCGGGGTTCGGGACTGGACTTGGATGCGTATAGTGATGCCGACTATGCTGATAAGGCGAACGATAGGCGCTCGGTATCGGGGACGGTAATTCCCTGGGGGTGCGGCCGTCAGTTGGGAAAGTAGCACGCAGGTGTGTGTTACGTTGTCCACAGCAGAAGCAGAGTACGTTGCCCTGGGTGAAAGGGTGAAGGAGGCTTTGTTCACGGGCGCGGTCTTGTCGTTTATTGCCAGAGTAAGCGGATCATGTGTCCGGGTTTTTCGAAGATAACCAGGGGGCATAGCATTGGCTCAGAACCCTCTTAGTTCTGCTCGGAGCATATCGACGTGCGTTTTCATTTTGTTAGGGAGCTGCTTCGTGAAGAAGATCGACATTCAGTTCGTAGCTTCGAAAGACCAGCATGCGGATATTTTGACGAAATCCCTTGCTGCACCCCTTTTAAGTTCACCTTAGGTTCTTGTTGAATCTGCCGTTGGAGGGTGAGTAAGGGGTATGAGCATTATCCGATGTACCATGTTTGAGTTATGCGAGGAATAATTTGTCAGGTCGCCACCCCGCGCTACTTTGAGGGGCATGGGTGAGTAGGGTACCACTTGGCATCTTAGTTTCTGGCCATGGTCATCGTTTGGTATGCGGTCGTTGTTTCAACTGCAATGGTTTGGAGTATATGAGTTATACAGGGGATTTTCACCCGGTGGCCGGGTTTCCTCCTGCAGGACTGTTGTTGGCTGTTAGGTCCTAGCTTGTCTTGAATGTCCTTTCGGTCTTATCATTGGTGTTAAGAGCCAGGGGGGGTGTTCGTTTGGATCGTGTCAGCAATGACGGTTACAAAAGTTGTAGAGGGTTGCGTATATATTCGCAGGCATTATTAGGGGATTCTTCCTCGTGCAGAAAGAGAGTTCGAGCACTCCGCTCTCTCTCCGTTCTCCCTCTCGCTCTGTCCTCTAATGCAACGATCTTAAAACATCTCATCAGACTGCTGGGCAGTCAGGGCATCCAGATTTGGAATTTACGAACACCACGCACTGCAGCAAGCAGCTGGCTGGTGCAACGGGCAGCAAGCAGACGCCCCCCAGTCGTATGTTAAGATGCCACCAAACAACCCCGAGACGGGAGATCCGAATCACAGCAATAGAGGAAGAAGCTGCGACGGCAAGCTCTAACAAGCGGTTGAGAGCGAGAATAGCACAAACAACCAGAACGTATAAACCACGGACAGGATCACTTCGACCCCTCGACAGCAGGCGTACGTATACGAGTTTATTGGAACTCGTACGAGCACGGCGGCAGACTGTGTTGTTACCGCTGTTGCTGTCTCAACGAGAGAGAGCCCCCCCCAATCCGAACGTCGGACGAGACCATAACGAGACGGGACAGGGGCTTTAGGAAAGGAGGAGAGCATTTGTAAGCACCATTGGTTATAAATATTGTGTTACTGTAGTATCGCAATCAAATGAGTAACATTTGCGTTGCTAGTCTCCGGTCTTACTGAAAAATGAGGTGTTGAGAAAGGGCCATTGTTATCGAGCAAGTTTTGTCCAAGTGTTAGTATCGTAATCGAATGAGTATCATTCGCGTTGCTAGTATCCAGTCCTGAAAAAAAAAGTACCTTGGGAATAAAGTAAGGAGTAGTGAAGATAAAATACTTCAGGTACTTCGTGTACTCGAAGTATTTCGGGGTTCGATACTCGGGGATACTTCGTACTCGGGAGTATTTCGGGTACGAACACTCTCGATACTTCTTGTACTCGGAGTATTTCGGGGGTCCGATACTGCGGGTGCTCCTTGTACTCGGAGTATGTGGGGCTTCAGTACTGCTCATACTCCAAGTACTCCGAGTAGTCAGGCCGCCAGTACGCTAATACTCTTAATTAAGTACTCGGAGTACGAAATGTACTCGATGCTCGGAGTATATACTCGCACAAATCGGACTGTATAGGACGTGCTTGTTCTTTAGACCGAAAAATACAAATCTAAAAAGTCGAACTGGCGACTTGGGTCATCAGATTTTCAAATCGAAAACCGCATCTCTCTCCACCCCTCCAAACACACGGTAACACAACCCAGCAGCAACCTAAACACCTCTCCGATGCTGAATTAACGGCTCTACTGCTGCTGTGCTGCTGCTCGCAGCGCAGCACCTCCTGGAACCCGCGAGCAGGACACGAAGCAGTTAGTTTTCAAATGTCGTTTCAACCGCCCCCAGGAAGATGGCACACAAATTGCAAAATCGATCCGATTGACGATGCTGCTGCTGCTGCTGCTGTACCGATTCAGAGTCACCGTCGTTGCTGTTGCGAGCTGACAAGGCGGTCTAGTGAGGCGTGATACGTACTCATACACGTGGCGAGGCGTGGCATGTACTCTAGCTAATGTACTCATACGCCAGTTCGCAGATCATCACAACACCCCTTCCCCCTGTTGAAACAATATTCCCAGTGACTTTAGTTACTGGGCTCTGTCGCGGAAATTATTCATCATAAATGTGGAACTCCCAAAGGTCACTCAGTGTTCGGCGTGTTTGCGTGCTGATCTGCTCGGTGCGTGCTGCTGTCCTCGGCGTCTCGCACACACCCCACCTCTGTTGCTGATACTCCGCCGAGGCGCATGGTGTGTGCTAGGCTGTCGAGGCGTGCAAAAACTGTCGCGACGCTGCTGCTGTACGCCCAGAACGGTCTTTGAGGATCGAGCGGACAAGGGGGTACCCGTGGTGTGATTTGAGGGGTCACTTTTCTGTCACGCTTATCAGCTTGATTTCAGGGGTCACTTTTCTGTCACGCCGAGTAACTTGAAAACTGGGGCAACTTTTGTCACGCCTATTATAGGGTTTCCCCGTCAACTTGTGCGTCTGCAGTTTGCACAATTTCAATTGTCGTCTGCAGTTTGCACAATTTTGACACCACAAAAAAGCTTGTGAGTTTGGCGACGATTCGAAAAAAAATGTCAACGGCCAGACTGTTCAATGTTTTTAGCGAAATATGCCCGCGTCTGCCAGCAGCCAGCTTGTTTTGCTTCGCAACCCGGCCCCGCCATTCGATGGCAGGACCACCCCCCGTCTCCCAGTCAACGCCCACAGAGGTCTAGCGGCGTCAACAACACGAAACAGCTTCCCCTGTGGGGCTGGCCTCCTACTGGAAGCCGCTGCTGCTGCTGTATCCTCGTGACTCGTGCCTACTTTTGAAACCGGTACCAGAGGTTTGAGCCATATGAGGTACCTCGCGTACAACGGTCTGCGTGTTGCTGCAACCACGCAGCCACACGCAGAGGCGGTTGGAGTTGACCCCGCCACCTGAGGGCAAGGCCACCCCCGTGTCCCAAGCGATGCCCACCCAGGCCTGGGGACGTAAACACGAAGCAGCAACTTCCCTTGTGGGGCCAGCCTCGTGAAAGCCGACTGCTGCTGCTTGCTGTGTTCTCGAGACCACGAGGTTGATTCGTCAAGCAACGAGTTGCCTCTGCTCGTTGCACTCGTACGAGCCTGCTCGTACTCGTACCAGCCCAAACAAAAACAAGCACAGTAGTTAACGAGCACAATGTAGACCGGACTACGTGCGTGGGCCACCGACACCACTCGATGCGACGATGGAGCGGTACCAAAGCCGACTGCTGCTGCTGTACTGCTGTGTTCTCGAGACCAAGCAGCGAGTTGCCTCTGCTCGTCGTACTCGTACGAGCCTCGTACGTACGAGCTTCGTACGAGCCTGCTCGTACTCGTACCAGCCCCCTCGTACGAGCTTCGTACGAGCCTGCTCGTACTCGTACCAGCCCGAACAAAAACAAACGCAGTTAACGAGCACAATGTGCCGACACCACTCGATGCGACGATGGAGCGGTACCGCTGAGCGACGACTGGCAGTTGGAGACTGCTGTGGGCAGTGTATTGATGGAACGACCAGGTGGTGTATGGTACTTACTCGTGTGCCTGTTCGCAATTGGTATAATTTGCGAAGACAAAACTATGACACTTTCTTGAAAAACTTCCACAGTTTTTTTTAATGACAATTTCACGAGAAGGGCGGCTCAAAATGCGGCGTGATACCGAGCCGCCCAAAAATCACGAGCCGCCCAAAAAAACTGTCTAACTTGTGCTACGTGGAAACCCTCTTATTTTGAAAATCGGACTTCACTTTTGGGATTATGCTTGCTGAGTCTCCGGTCCAGTTGGACCGGAGAATAGAGACCAAACGGTCGTTTCAGTTCCACCCAGAATGGCAGATATCTTTCGGCGTCGTGGATTGCTGACATTGGGGCCTTAGAAAAATATCCCACATGCTCGAACGAATCGAGTTGATTTCAATATCTTCGATAGTTCTACGCATACCCCACACACACCAAAGTTCTGGTGCTCTGTGCTGGTGCCCAAAGGCTGCGGGCTAGAGCCCTGCCTGTGACCTGTAGCCTAATACTGGCCGTCCCCATTTGAAAAGAACCTGCGGATTATTGGAGTTCCCAACTAACGGTACTGCTGCATGCTGCACGTGTTGTCGTACGAGTAGCGAGCTCGTATTCGTTGTTGCTTGTTTAACAGGTGATATCCCCGAAACGTCATCGACGTGAACGAAACGTTTCTTGACCATCTCACTATCGAACCCGTCCACGTCAAGCTCCCCCCCCCCTCTGTATCTGACAGCCCAATCGGCCGCCGTTCATGAGATGCGTGGTGCGCTCGTTCGCCCGCTGGATGACTTGTTTGGCCGAGCTTCAAAGCGTGCTTGCTTGTTTTTCCGAATAGCTTTATCGAAATATTTCAAAGTGTAAACACCCCTTGAATGTGTATTTTGAAAACAAAACTATGCTTAATTTGTCGGACACGCGATAGTTGCCACGCCAAACATCAATATTGGACCCACCTATCCTGCTCCAGCCGTGAACCCACGACCACGCACCGCCTAGGCACGAAACCAGCCAGCTCGGTCCTCCTAACCCACCCTCTAGACGCCAGCGATCGCCGACACTCGTGGCCGTGTCTCACCGACGGGTCAAGACGGGTTTTGTCAAACACATAATTAGGCACAGATAGATGCTCAAGAACCTTTGATGCACATCCGCATTCATGGGCACGCGCTACGAGAACATTCACAGTATAGTATTATTAGTACAAGCGTCGTAAAGCTACTTTTAGTGTACATCGATGTGCTTGATGCATTCCACAGTAGTATCAATACAAAGGTCATATAACCTACTTTTATTGTCGCCGGTGTGCTTGATCCATATTGTAGGGATTTAGTACACAGTTCATCAAGATTATTTTAGTGTGGAAGCGATCGGCTTCATGCATATTATGGGGATTTAGTATATATGTCACATAAGCTGATTTTCGTGTTCGTCGATCGGCACACTTTTTTATTTATGGATTTGAAACTTCAAGGCTGACGCCCTGGAGAATGGATGGAACCTTTAGTGTACGTCAGATGGGTACACACTATTGATAGGAAGTTATAGTACATATCATAGGAGATACGTTTAGTGTACGTCGATGGGCATCTCGGTATCATTTCTTATGACGAGGCTTAGGAGGCACGCAAAGAAATGGCCAATTCCAACAAATATCTTCGTCTGCATGCAATGATGAGTTATAAAAATTTGTGACGGTGCGGGCTTTCGCATTTACACGTGTACTATGAGGCAAGCAAGGAAACGGTTACCCGCACTTCCACACCTATACCCCTGAACTCAGCAGGAGCCCGGGGGGCAGCATAGCTGCGCACCCGGATAGATAGGTGGACACGCCGAAGCACACACAAGAAGAAAAAGACAGAGTGATATTATGTTTTGGTATCTCAGCAGGTATCCATATCGCATCCATGCCTACATATCAGTACGAAACCCGCTAGGATACCCTAGGGTAGCCCAGACGCCACAGGTTCCAGTATGTTGGCTGGAGAATAAACGCTAACAAGAAAAGCAAGGAAGGGAGCAAAAGTCACCCGAGAGGAAGCAAAGTAACCGCTTCAGGGAAACAGTTAGAAATACGTCACTAGCAGAATACGACCACACACTCGCGATTAATATAATCAGCAGCGCCCATTCCCCCGCCCCCTCGCGCCTACCAGAGCCGAGATAAGGCCAGTTCGAAGCAACAGCATCGGATCCATGGGAATATGACCCGCCTCTTGATGTAGGAGTAGCAGTCTCCGGGCGGGCCAAACGACCGAAGAAGTAGCATTATTTCCACACACACCAAGTTGATGAACGACCACGTCATCCACCCCTACACAGGGCCGGGAGTCGCGTCAATTCTGCGCACGAAAGCGCGCTGAACGTCCACCGTATATAGCCATATACGTAGAAAATACAATATACCTGGAAATCAACAGTTGTATTAACTCCTGGATAAACTTGTCTGCTGGGGAGACTCGGGAGCAATCACCCGATCCCAAAAGCGCACACCAAAAACGCGGTGGGCACACGCAACTATTTTGTGCGTATTGAATAAAACCCAAACTATGTACGACACCAACTCTGCCATACCCTACGGTGACTGACAAAACGATCAAAAACGCCTCCCAAATATAATGGTATCCCCCCCGCGAAAACGTGGTCGTCTTGCCTCCCTATGAAAGTAGTAAGCTTGTATTGGCGCGTCTTGCACCAGGGCTCATGCAAAAACAAAACATACTGCCGCCTCCCTGCCGGCGTACATGTCCACGAGAGGCTAACTGCACCCAGCGCTTTGCATCCGCACGCATTGTCTATGTTGGCCCGCACGTGTAAGACCAAACAGAGCTCGCCCTCACTAGACGTGAATAGGGTTGACACACACATACATCACGCCGGGCGGTATGCGTCCCGTGCCTCGTTGGTTCTCACGGTAGGACCTCGGATCACACTTACCTGATAGGTGCTAGTATACAACGAATTCCTATACAACGTGCTGATCATGTATTTCTCCCCCTCCCTCCTTCCCTCTCTCCCGTCATGCCTCCCTCCACCCCCTCGCCACTCAGTACTCTCCTCTATACTCCCGCGAGTCGCTTCTGGCTCTCTTAAGATAAAAGCTCGGTTTCGTGACGCTAGAAAATGGAAGCACTTCGTCCTCACCACGATTCAGTAAACGCAACAAGAAAAATTACCCACACAACTAAGTTCACAAAAGGGATGCCAGGGAATGTTCTAGTCTGCGGCTATGTGCACATCTTCGTGTGCGCTCGCCTTTGCATTCCCGCTGCACTTTCCATTTTAATTATACTTTTATATTTAGTTTTCGGTTTTGGTTGTGTGCGTTGACACAAGGGTTAAAA
Source organism: Saccharina japonica (assembly GCA_008828725.1). Taxonomy (NCBI): domain Eukaryota; class Phaeophyceae; order Laminariales; family Laminariaceae; genus Saccharina; species Saccharina japonica. The sequence continues at coordinate 59,005 of MEHQ01003015.1, forward strand.
GTACGTTGGCAATGATACCACACAAGGCGCCACTGACAACTCCCTCTTGCACATGCATTCACAAAAATGCACACACCACGCACCGCACAGTGCGCCCACCTGACCATAAACACACGCGAATAACATGCACCAATTTGCAACGGGAGCGAGCCGAGAAAGCCTTGCTATCATACGAAGTACCTCCAATCGGCTACCCGAGCTTGCAGGTTTGTGCACTCCGACCTCGAGTCGACGTTCCGCGCCTCCTGAGCCAAGCGGCTGGCCGCGCCGCCGTCCCCCGTCAGTCCGAACTGGCCGATAGAGCACACCAGGTTGTACTTGCTGACGTCCACCGGCCACTCGTCGGGTTGAACGTCCAGCCGATGAAGCGCTCTCCAATGAACCGCATCGTGCATGTGGTTCCTGCGAGTAGAGAAGCAATGGCGGGGGGTGAGAGCAGGAGATATTTCGCATTAAGCGCAGATACACCCGCAATGGGAGTGGGACCCAACCACCCGACGGCGGTAGTTTAAGTACGTAGTTTCGTGGCTAACATCGTGTGACAAGAGATTCTTGTTCTGGGTGAAGTCTCCCCGGATGCAGCCTCAACCGAGAGACTGGTCCGCCTGGGGCAGTCCGTGATACAATAACATGACTCATGTGTGCCTGGAGCCCACGATACACGGATACGGTTGACCACTCTCTTGTGTTCAACGACACGGCGGCACGCCGCGTTCAAAACGGATACGTCGCCACAGCAACATGTATACAAACACGTTACAGCGCACATGAACAGACAAACCAACACGATAAGCCGCCACAGTCAAGACAATATAAATATAATTCCTGGTCGAAACCGATTGTACTATTGGTACCACAGCCACCAGCATGCAGAGAAACCAACGGCTAAAGCATTAGACCTCGTTGACACGATGGACGAATGATATGACACGGAAAGCATTACCAACTATTCATGACCTACACCCGACCCGACCCGACCGACCCGACTCCGACCGACCGGACCGACCCGACCCGACCCGACCCGACCCGACCCGACCGGATCGGACCCGACACGAAACGACACGACACGACACGGCACGGCACGACACGGCACGACACGACCCGACACGATCGGACTGCACCAGAGTGTCATGCGGAGCTTGAGTAAGGCTCGTTACGACAAGCATAGGCAGAACCGCGACTTCCTGAGCCTTCGATACCTCGGCGGGATGAAAAGGACGCACGGCGGACACACCCTGTCCTGCGCTGACACGCTTGTCAAGGTAGACTCCGAGACTATCGAGGCGACTGTGTGCAGGTGGCGGAAAACGTTCACGGGTTGATTGCACTTATTATGGGTTGAGTTGTTGGTAATTCCCCTGCCCTGCTACTCGTACTGTGTTTATTGTTGTGTTAATGTGCCAAATACTCTCTACAAGCCTATTTCAATTTTCGGTTTGTGATATCTTATTGTGTTAGTATCGCAATCGAATTAGTAACATTCGCGTTGCTAGTCTCCGGTCTTACTAAAAACTAAGGTGTTGAGAAAGGGCCATTATTTTCGAGCAAGTTTTGTCCAATGTGTTAGTATCGCAATCGAATGAGTATCATCCGCGTTGCTTGTCTCCAGTCTCAATCTATCGTAAGAGAAAATTGTTGTTAATCAGAGTGTTGGAGGTGCTGATCGGTTCAAGCGGGGACTGTACGATCTGAAGGATGCCCCGTTCACTCTAAAAGTGCGCATGCTAAAGGCCGAGGTGATGGAGACACTGCTGTACGGGTGTGTGACGTGGACCCTTGGCCAGGAGCACTTCGCTGAGCTCCGAACGGCACACCACAACTTCCTCCTACGGATCATTGGTTTCCAGCGCCGATAACGCATCAACCATCTCATCATGTCGTCCGCCAAGGTTCTCGAGAAGGCACAATGCGTGAGCGTTGAGACGACCATCCGCAAACGACGCCTCCTCTTTGCGGAGGCCGTACCGCGCACGACCAATGAGCGGCTGATCCGGCGAGTGATGTTTGGGATGATCGTCGGGGGGACGAACCCGGGACCTGGCCGACTAGAAAATATCCCAGGGCCCAATGTCTAGCAGATGACCTCAGGGTTTTGCGAGCAACAGAGGGCTCCATAGAAAGCTCCCCTTTACTGTTCGAAGCAGAGACGTTACTATGGCAGAGAGCGGCTAAGAAGAGTGGGGTGAGGTATCGGGGGGTCGTTGAGGCGGCGGGCCATTTCATGGCGAGATGGCGCAGGGCCGAAGCCGAGAGGAGCCGGCTACGGCATGCAGATGAGGACGCCTAGAGACGCGACACAAGGAGAGGGGGGGGGGGGGGGGCAACCACATCAAGTACACCCAGTGTGTCCTGACTCCTAATCCAGAGAGATACAAATTCATGTGGTCAGACTGTGAAACAGAGAAAAACCAAACAAAATAAACGCAAACTAATAAATGGTAATGGGTACCAAGTGGATGCTAACGTACCGGGTACGAGAACACAACGAACCAACACCGAACCAAAAACAAAGAAACAAAAAACTAAAAAAAACGAATTCTAGAAAGAAACAGAATACAAATGACGCAGGGAGACAGAATCGCCCCTAAGAAGAAAAGCACACGTGTCCCAAGAGGAGCAGATATCTGCTGTCACGGACGGAGCAACACGAAGAAGAGGAAGACACCGGCATAGGGCGGTAACAAAGGGAGAAATAAGGCAATAAGCAAGAAATAAGACACTACACTACCGGCCCTTTCATAAGAAAGTGCCCCACAAGAAACTCAGCCTAAACATTACGGGGAAATAAGAAAGTCGACAGCTATTATACTGAAGTTAGTGTGCGACACACCCCTTTCTCAAATAAGAACGTCAGCCTAAGCCCGATTTCTGCTTTCTTATGAGCGGGCCGGTACTGTACTATTAATAGAAGAGAGGAAAAGAGAAAAATCGTCCTCAAGGCGATGATAATAACAAGTTCCCGTCTCTGCTACAAAACCGATACGGGACCATGTCACACCTTGTGCCATCTCCCTTCTAATTGATTGTGCTTGGTACTCGATACAGCAGGTATGATGACGGTTTCATATATTAGGGAGTTCATATACTTGATGAGGCTTTCTCCATCTGTGAGGTCTCGTGTTTGCTGGTGACTTGACTTGACTTGACTCCTTGACTTGCTCGCTGCGCCTCGATGGTGGCCTGCGAGGTCCGACGATAATATATACGTGGTTTATGTCTACATGAGCAGCGCTCCAGCTCCCTGACCCTGCCCGCCTGTCTAGGCCCTCATGAGCCCGAGGTCGAATCAAGCTCGCTATAGCGTGGTCATTGTCGCTTATGATCTCGGGTTGCTTGGGGTATCAGGCAGTGGAGGGTGGCTTTTCACTCGAGATGGATGCCGCGGAGTTTTGAAAGATGGAAAACGGTACAGCTGATGGGAGTTGTCGACAAGCTGTATGCCGAGCGCTTCGTCCTGGTTCAACGCATCGTGAACTATGAAGCTTGGGCTGCGCGTACTGGACGGGTTGCCGTGCTTGCGAACGAGAGGGCTCGTCTCACTGAGGTGGAGTTTCGGATCAAAACGGCTCAGCACCAGTTCAAGTGGCGGCAGGAGGTAGTCCACCCGATCCGACCGCAGCAACATCGTGCCGCCTTTGCCAGACGTGAGCCGGCGCTGGTGGAGCCGCTTGCTGCTCGAAGCACGAGCAACGCAGGCGAGCAGCGGCAGCAGCAGCAGCCGGAGAGCAGCAGAAGGGAGACAAGATGGATGAGGCTGCAGTTGCAGCCTTTCGTGAGGAGATGGAGGGGAAGATGGAGGCGATGAGGAGAGAGTTAGCAGCAGCGAAGCTGGCAGCCGCGATGAGTGAGGCACAGCGCGCTGATTCGGAGAGGGCAATGGCAGAGCAGAGGAGGAAAGCAGCTGGGACATCAGTGCGGCAAGAGCAGGAGGCTCGAGCCGGCACGTTGGCCACTGCTGCAAACCATACCCGCTCTGCGCCCACCCCCGAATTTGATGAGGAAGCGACGAGAGGAGAAAAAGGAGAAGATATGGGCGACGAGGAGAGAGAAGAAGAACAAGCTGTGAAGCTAGGTGGGAAGCAGACCTCCCGGAGCGGCAGCAGTGCACAGGATGGGCAGAGGGCCCTGCCGCAGCTGCTTCCGGTTGAGAGGAGCCCCTTTGAGCCGGTTTGTTGGGTGAGCCCGGGCGCGCTAGTAGAGCAGGTGGCTCTGTCTGCGCGCCACGTTGAAACCCACCCCGCGGTGACGAAGAAACCGTCACACGCGGAAGAGAAAAAGGTCGGAGAGATGGTTTTATGTGCCAGTGGAAGGGGGTCTCAGGAGGAGGAAAGTAGAGTAGGAGTCGGGGATGACGGCGTTGGGATGGGCGAGGAGCAGGAGCATCAGCCGTTGCCACCGCCGCTGCCGCCACCGCCGCCTCTACCACCGCCTCCGCCACCGCCCGCGGAAGGCACGCGTGCAGACCTCGAGGCGGAGCAGCACGCCCTGGTAGTGGCGAGTCGCTTGGTGCTGCACACGGAGCCCTGTTATCATTCGAGCAACGGAAAGAGGAGGAAGAGGAGGAGAAGGAAGGGGAGCAGCAGCAGCAGCAGCAGCAGCAGCAGCAGCAGCAGCAGCAGCAGCAGCAGCAGTAGGGGAGCAAGGACGGGTGGGGCGGCGGCAAGCAATACCACCTACAGCAAGGTTGTGTTTGGATCAGCATGGAAGCTGGACCGCAATGGCGCCTGGGTGCTGGGCTCATGCCTCCGTTCAGCCCTGATTGAGGTATACGCTGTGTTCGTGCTGCCTGATCGATTGCCTTTTCCCCTGTTTTTGATGCTGTTTTTGTTGATACGTACGAATATGCCGCTACTGCTGTTCAGGTATATTAATAGTAGGTGTGTCGTAGAATAGGCTTGTTTGGACCACCTATCATTATACTGATACTGAATACGAGTAGTTGGTTCTGTTGTCTTTCGTTATTTTGCGCGGGACGGTGGACTACGTACTTGGGTTGGGGCTTGGGGAGGATGATATATGATGCACGCATGATAGGATTGAGTACGCACGTGACGAGCACTTGACGAGCCGACATTGTTATGTTTCGGTTGTGTGCTTTGCTTCGAACGCTGTGCTACCACACTGCACGTACTAACCTTGTCAGATAGCAACATATCAGTATACGTATGATAATAGCCGACATGCAGCAATTCTGCTGTAACTTTTACTTGGACCTGTAATCAACAGGGGAAGGTACTTGGAACATGCTCATACGGTTATTTTGTCTGTCTGCGATGTTTTTGCTATTTGTACGAGAAGTACTATTATACTGCTGTGAGTATACCAGGTATGTGCGTGCGGTGGTTTTCATGATTTATGAGCATTTGTCGTATGCTTATTTTGTGTGTATCTGATGTAAACGGTAGTGCTCTGTGTGCGAACAGTTTTATGATCGCGAAGGTCGTATATACATCCATGCATACATATAAGACACTGCGTTATACCATGGTACAACGTGTTTGGAGTAGAGACCGCAGTATGGACCGTTGCAGCAACTAAAGTGGGCAAGTGGCACAGGGGGGTCCTCGAAGCGTCTGAACAGTTCATGATCCGGTGGCACAAGGTAGAGGCGGAACTGAGTAGACAGCGCCACGCATCCGTTGCGGGGGGTGCAAAAGGGAATGGGAAGGGGGGGGGCAACAGTCGTACGGAAACCGCGGCTGATGAGAGCAGGAGGGAAACAGCCGACAGGATAGCAAGGTACCAGGCTGACTAGTAAGTCCCACCTAGACTACCCGTGCCGCGCACCTCTGTCGCCGCTTCGAACGCGGCACTGTTTCTGGTGGTCTTTCTTTCCCTTTGTTTGTTTGTTTGTTTGTTTGTTTGATTTTTTTTCATTTTTCTTTTTTTCATTTTTCTTTTTTAGTTAAGTGTATACCCTCCCTCCCTCCCTCCGTAACGAACCAGTTATAGGTACGAGATGGTTCTGATCATCAATCATGTAGCACAAATGCTATGTACGTACTTAAAAGCAGGAGGAGTATCATTGGAGTAGGTGCTTTAAACACGTAATCATATAGCAGTTACTATGTGCTCTTTGTTGGCGATGTGAAATATGCACTTGCACTTGTTGTCTGATCACGGCATTCGAGTCGTGATGAATACCTCAATGCGTTGTCTTTCCGCGCACTGTTTTTGTTCTGTTAAAATGCTGTGCTTGAGTCAGTGTTGTTCGGTGATAAAATAGTACACTTAGGAGCTTGCCATGCGCCCGGGTTCTCGCCCCGTCATTCATCAACTTTCCTTGTGTGGAAAATCGCTCGAATGTTCTTGATTATACCAGCAGCTCGTGGCAAGGGGAAATCATGTCACCCCGATGATAAGTTAGCATAGATAACTACTGCTGTAAGCCTGAAACCATAGCACGCGGTCGGATAGATTACGTTTGCGTATGAAATGAGGATTTGAGATTTATTGTTTTAGTTTTAGAGTCAATCTCAATGGTGATACCGTCTCTGGCTGTCTGGCCTGGGCGGCTTTTCTAGTAGTTCGGAAAATACACTGATTTTGATTGACTGGTTGACCGACTGAAATGAGGATTTGAGATTTATTGTTTTAGTTTTAGAGTCAATCTCAATGGTGATACCGTCTCTGGCTGTCTGGCCTGGGCGGCGTTTCTGATAGTTCGTAAAATACATTGATTGACTGGTTGACTGATTGAACGAGGATTCGAGAATGGAGGAGTTTGAACGAGTTTCTGATTGGCCTGGTGGGGTTAAGGTTGGGTTGTGGTTTTTGATTGATGGTTTTCGGGCATTGAAAATTCTGCCTGTTTACTGATTAAAATAGTGGATACTGCTGTGCGGATATGCTGTTCTTGGTCGAACCGTGATCGGGAGCTGTATTGTTGATTGTCAGGGAGATATTCAATGATGATAACGGCTGGTCTGGTAGTTCCGAGAATACATTGTACGGTATTGAGAATTGCATCGAGAATTTTTCAGAGTTTCGAGATTCTTGCAACGTGCAGTGTTTCTGAAGTTGGTACTACTGGACAAACCTGTATCGACCTGTTGACACCGAGCTGATAAGCCGTCTGATTACCGAGGCCTTATGCCCTAGTTACGGCAGCTGAGTGTCTTGGACGATTGTTGAAGCTTGAGCCAGTATGGTTTAGATTTTGGTCTCTGAAGTTAGTACTACTGGACAAACCTTATCGACCTGTTGACACCGAGCTGATGACCGTCTGATTACCGAGGCCTTATGGCCTAGTTACGGCAGCTGAGTGTTTGGAAGATTGTTGAAGTTTGAGCCAGTATGGTTTAGGATTTTGGATTTGAGTTTGAATGAATGTTCTTGAATTTCTGGTATTCGTACTTTGATTGCTATTTTAGCTTGTGGAGGTTTGAGTTGCGAGGTTGGACATTGTGGTCCACTTTCGGTACGTGAACTTTGGAATGTGGGATATTGATTCGGGATGATGATTTGTGGTTTCGGGACAGCTATGAGGTGTGACATGCTATGATATTGTGATGCTTTATTGCCATACTGTTCACCATGCAGGGAGGATATTAGTTGATAGGACTGTACACCTGTTCGGTATGCATTACTGCGGATGTGTGGTGTCGCACAGTATGATTGCAAAAGCAGGGAGGATATTGATTGTGCTTGGTACTCGATACAGCAGTGTATGATGACGGTTTCATATATTAGGGAGTTCATATACTTGATGAGGCTTTCTCCATCTGTGAGGTCTCGTGCTTGCTGGTACTTGCGACTTCTGACTTGACTTCCTTGACTTGCTCGCTGCGCCTCGATGGTGGCCTGCGAGGTCCGACGATAAATATATACGTGGTTTATGTCTACATGAGAGCGCTCCAGCTCCGCTGACCCTGCCCGCCTGTGCTAGGCCCTGGCATAGAAGCCCGAGGCTCGTATCAAACCTTCCTACCCCTTCCATCCTCCCCAGCGGTGCCTGTGCAAGGTCAGCCCGGTCGTACGCTCTTGCCGCCGGCCCCCCCTCCCCACAGTGAACATCTTATTCTAATTCAAGAAACAAACCGCAAACACAACCCTAACTAACACACCTAACTATTAACTTCAGGGCTAGTCGAAGTGCGATAATCCCTCTTGTCTCGCCCCGCACCCGATCTACAACATTTCGGTTTCTGCAGTTTCGTCGAACGGCGTGATCGAGTACAAGGGCCCCCCCCCCCGCCCCCTCCCCCCTCATATATGATATATTAGGTGGTTGGCGTCGGTTGGCAACGACGCTGTAAAACACGCCACTCGCTGCGTGAGCTGTGACAACCAGGGTGCCGTTTTTTGTTTTTGTTTTTGGCGGTCACCAAAGTCTGGCGGTCGAGTAGATCATTTGTGCGGGGTGGAGAACCATTTGCTCCGCACAAGGGGAAGGTCGTATCACGTAGTGTTAATATGGTAAGGCATCCGCGAGGCAGTTACATAGTAAAACCCATTGCTGTCTCCGGAAGTGGCCACACTTTCTCATCCTGAATACGATTAAATTAACTCATTGAAGCTGTCGTCCATATGCAAGTCCGCCTCAGAGGCGGTTCTTAGCAGGAGCAGCTCACCCTCCATGCGACTCGCCCAATACCTCACGGCGCTTCGCGCTTTGGTGCAAGCAATGTCTGCCTGGTTCGTGAAAAGCCCAACGTGCTCCGTCCCGGCATTGTAGGGATGCGAGGGTCTATGGTCATATGACTACGGCCGTGCACGACATGAGTACANATGGTGCGCGCTTCACACTCAAGATTTACGGTTCGCGCTTCGCGCTCACGGCCGCTCCTGCGAAGGGCTGATTATATTAAAGCACCTTGTGGGTGGGAGCACTGTGCTGAATATGATCAGATCCGGGTACAAAAACTTTCACCCAGCTGGGTGGACGGATTGTTTTCGCTGCAAGAAATGTTTGAAAGTTTCGAGAGATCGTTATTCCAAATTTTCAATTCAACGATACGCACACGCCAGCATTGGGTATATACGTATCATACCATTCCCGTGTGTGTTGTCTTCACATTAAACCCGTTCTTTCTACTCAACACATCATCAGTCACACCCAGAGCTGTTCCTGATCCTAATCCAGAGAGATAAAAATTATGTGGTTCACAGACTGTGAAACAGAGAAAAACCAAACAAAATAAACGCGAATATAAATGGTAAGACCAAGTGTGATGCTAACGTACCGGGTACGAGAACACAACGACCACAAGCCGAAGCAAAAACAAAGAACAAAAGAAACTAAAAAAAATCGAATTCTGAAATTAAACAGAATACAAATGACGCAGGGAGACAGAATGCGCCCCTTATGAAGAAAAGCACACGTTCCCAAGAGGAACAGATACTGCTGCTGCACGGACGAGCAACACGAAGAAGAGGAAGAGCACCGGCATAGGGCGGTAACAAAGGGAGAAACAAGGCAAAAAGCAAGAAAGAATACACTACACTACCGGCCCACTAATAAGAAAGTGCCCCACAAGAAACTCAGCCTAAACATTACGGGGAAATAAGAAAGTCGACAGCTATTATACTGAAGTTAGTGTGCGACACACCCCTTTCTCAAATAAGAACGTCAGCCTAAGCCCGATTTCTGCTTTCTTATGAGCGCGCCGGTACTGTACTAGAAGAGAGGAAAAGAGAAAAATCGTTCTCAAGACGATGATAATAACCAGTTCCCGTCTCTGCTACAAAACCGATACGGGGACCATGTCACACCTTCTGCCATCTCCTTCTATTGATTGTGCTTGGTACTCGATACAGCAGGTATGATGACGGTTTCATATATTAGGGAGTTCATATACTTGATGAGGCTTTCTCCATCTGTGAGGTCTCGTGTTTGCTGGTGACTTGACTTGACTTGACTCCTTGACTTGCTCGCTGCGCCTCGATGGTGGCCTGCGAGGTCCGACGATAATATATACGTGGTTTATGTCTACATGAGCAGCGCTCCAGCTCCCTGACCCTGCCCGCCTGTGCTAGGCCCTGGCATGAGCCCGAGGTCGTATCAACATCGCTATAGCGTGGTCATTGTCGCTTATGATCTCGGGTTGCTTGGGGTATCAGGCAGTGGAGGGTGGTCTTTCACGTCGAGATGGATGCCGCGGAGTTTTGAAAGATGGAAGACGGTAGCAGCTGATGGGAGTTGTCGACAAGCTGTATGCCGAGCGCTTCGTCCTGGTTCAACGCATCGTGAACTATGAAGCTTGGGCTGCGCGTACTGGACGGGTTGCCGTGCTTGCGAACGAGAGGGCTCGTCTCACTGAGGTGGAGTTTCGGATCAAAACGGCTCAGCACCAGTTCAAGTGGCGGCAGGAGGTAGTCCACCCGATCCGACCGCAGCAACATCGTGCCGCCTTTGCCAGACGTGAGCCGGCGCTGGTGGAGCCGCTTGCTGCTCGAAGCACGAGCAACGCAGGCGAGCAGCGGCAGCAGCAGCAGCCGGAGCAGCAGCAGCAGAAGGGAGACAAGATGGATGAGGCTGCAGTTGCAGCCTTTCGTGAGGAGATGGAGGGGAAGATGGAGGCGATGAGGAGAGAGTTAGCAGCAGCGAAGCTGGCAGCCGCGATGAGTGAGGCACAGCGCGCTGATTCGGAGAGGGCAATGGCAGAGCAGAGGAGGAAAGCAGCTGGGACATCAGTGCGGCAAGAGCAGGAGGCTCGAGCCGGCACGTTGGCCACTGCTGCAAACCATACCCGCTCTGCGCCCACCCCCGAATTTGATGAGGAAGCGACGAGAGGAGAAAAAGGAGAAGATATGGGCGACGAGGAGCCTCCCACGTATCGGTCGTAGGATCAGGGTTCTCGGTGCACTACGAGCACACAGCAGCAGTAAAGTTCTTGGTGCACTCGTACGAGTACACAGTAAAACCTATATAATAACAATCTGGGTGTACAATAATTGTCACCCAGCGTGCACGATTATTTGTTCGCTACGTACTGCTGTACGAGTAGTGTTCGTCAGACCCATATATATGTTGTCCCGTGCACAAGTAATGCCTAACGACACCCAAGATCCTTCAAGAATGCAAGGCAAGGGCAGTGCTTCTTGCCACGCTTTTCTTGGTACCACTCCGTCCCGAAATATAAGAAATGTATTGACATTAATACGTAACTATACTAAAAAGTTCTTATATTTCGGGACAGAGCGGTATGTGCCATGCAGCAGCTATCATAGCGAGCGGTCTAGATACCTGCCCTCTACTACTTATTATTGTTCGCATAAAACAAGCAGCGTTTGAACTGCCACAGGTGTCTGTGCTGGTGTGCTCTGCCTGTAACAGCCGATTTTCCTAATTGAGAATTGCCTTTCCGATGAGAATGAAAATCGAAAATATTGGTTTTTGAATTGTAAGAGATGAGCTTCCTTTACAGTCATTTTTTCACTGTAAACTATTGTCAGTTGTGACACCCGTCGATAAAATAAAAAAAATAAAAAATCGGCATCGGCAGTCTCAAGATATCGAGGATCCCAGAAAATCTGTATTTATGGACGAGGGACTTCGCTCATAAATGCAAATTCCCTTAAATCCTTGATTTTTCGAGCCTGTCAAGGCCAATTTCAATTTTTTTTTCGTGATCGATACCTACCATCGAGGAACATATTTTCGAGGTCAAATTTTGATCGTGAGCGAAATACAACTCTTAAACAATCAGAAAGTACTAAAATCGATTTTCATTCTCATCGGAAAGGCAATTCTCAATTAGGAAAATCGGCTGTTCTGTGTCTGTGTGCTAAACGCCAGCGATCGCCGGCCGACACTCGAGGCCGCGTAGAAGCGGCAAGCTGCGGAATCAGCAAGCGCCAAGCATTAACGACAAGCAGGAGTGCGGTCTATCCTGTACTCCTCGACACACGCTTGCGAGCGCCTCGGTCAGGGATGAAGCTTAGCGTCAGCCACGGAACAAAACATGAAAATAGGAAATTGCCGTCAACATCTCCTGGCTTCTTTGACTGCTGTACGTAAGTATCATACTCGTTTTGTTCAGAACTGAACACATTATTCCACACTGTTGCGAGCTGACGAGGCGTAGTGGTGAGGCGTGGCATGTACTCATACCCGCATGCCCGTGGCATGCCATGTGTTGGCGACCTGGCAGCACGTCACAACGCCCCCCTACCCCTGTTCAAACAATATCCATCATAGATGTGGACCTCCTAAACGTCAGTCAGTGTTCGGCGTGTTTGCGTGCTGATCTGCTCGGTGCGTGCTGCTGCCCTCGGCGTGTCGCACACACCCCACCTCTGTTGCTGATACTCCGCCGAGGCGCATGGTGTGTGCTAGGCTGTCGAGGCTTGAAAAAATTGTCGCGACGCCGCTGCTGTACGCCAAGAACGGGCTTTCAGGGTCGAGGGGACAAGGGGGTACCCGTGGTGTGATTTCAGGGGTCACTTTTTTGTCACGCTGATTAACTTGATAACTGGGGCCACCTTTGTCACGCCTATTATCTTGAAAATCTGGCATCACTTTAGGGATTTTGCCTTTTGAGTCTCCGGTACAAGGACCGGAGAATTTTGCAACGTGTTTGGATTTTCGTCAGCCCATGCATCGGTTTAGTTTACGTGTTGCTCCCAAACATCAAATCGAGCTTGATTGGGTGTTCGTGGGCCCATGGATCGGTTTGCTTTACGTTTGGTTTGTGTGTTGCTTCCAAACATCAAGTCGAACCCGACCGTAGAACCCGTGGTTGATCTTGCTTTAGAATTGCAATCAAAAGAGTATCATTCGCGTTACTTGTCTCCAGACTCTTGTTGTTTTACGGAAAGAGGTACCCGTCAATTCCGGACTCACGGTTTCATCTCGTGTGCTGAACTCTGCACAGCAGCAGTAGCAGCAGTGGCAGCAGGAACAGGAACATGAGCAGGCGTAAGAGCAGAAGCAAGAACGGGAGCAGGAGCAGGAGCAGGGGCAGGGGCAGGAGCAGGAGCAGGAGCAGGAGCAGGAGCAGGAGCAGGAGCAGGAGCAGGAGCAGGAGCAGGAGCAGGAGCAGGAGCAGGAGCAGGAGCAGGAGCAAGAGCAAGAGCAGGAGCAGCAGGAGCAGGAGCAGTAGCAGTAGCAGTGGCAGTACCAGTACCAGTACCAGTACCAGTACCAGTACCAGTACCAGTACCAGTACCCTTACCATACCAGCAGTAGCAGTACTAGTAGTACCAGCAGTAGTAGCAGCAGCAGTAGCAGCAGCAGTAGTACTCTTACATGTTTCTGTAGGGCATTCGGTAGTTCTGCTCTAGCTCCGACATATGCTAAGGTAAAGATGCACCAACTATTTGTTTAGGTTCCTCCCTTGAGAAGCTCTATGCGCCCAGGTGGTACTCTGTCCCGTGTTGGACGAAGCTCCCGTATTTACCCTTCTCTTTGAACAGCCTTGCCACATGTGCGGAACTTTCAGGAGCGTCAGTTTTTGCTAGCTTCTGCCCACATTTCTGATGCAGGGGTGGAGGAGGCTGGCGAACCGCCGGTGGCATCCACGTCAAACTCACACACGTCCGTTGGTGTTGGAAAGGCCGACACCCAGTACGTATTGGTGCCAAGTTCTGTAGGGGAAATCTCTAAAACTCGCTCCCCCGGCGAACTCGCGGAATAAATCGGTGGGCCCACATGTGCTGCTGTGCTTGGGATGTAGAGTTAGATCGGAGTATACACAGATGTTGTCACACACCCTCCACTGCTTATGCTGATAGCCGAAACAGGCCGGTGGTATGTGCGAGTCTGTCGAGGCATGCAGCAAATGTCGCAATGCCGCTGCTGTAAACGCTGAACGGGCTTTGAGAGTCAAGCAGACAAGGGTATGCCGGGGTGTCATGTTTGGATACTGCCCATGTAATGCTAGACATTTGCTTCACAAAAATACTTTTAGTTATGAGACTCCAGTTTAAAAGCCAGGAGAATTTCTAGTAGTGACCTACGGTGAACCAGAGCGTTCACGATATCAGGCTGTAATTATCCACGGGTTTTTCCTTCGTATCTGAGTCCTATCATAATTCCTATATATATATATATATTAGGCCGTACAGCGTATGCAATACGTGCGTACAGTGTTTAGTATCATTGTTCGGATGTGTGCGGTTTTCTTTATTTGGTTTAGCTCGTATGAGGTGTGTATAGTTTTCCTGGTCAGGTTTCGCGCCTTTCCCTCCATATTGATAGACGTCTATCTTGTGGCTACGGACGACGAAGAGACTAAGGCGATGAGTTCATGTCAGAGCAAGGACAACAACGACAAGCCTGCCCAATCCCAACCCTGCCTCACCCAGCTTCACCCCTACACAGCAACCCAAGGGCAAGAGGAGCTCACCACAAAAAGGAACCCATGAGGCTCATCTCTAGCTGGGCGAGGGACACCTCGGGGACCACCACCGTCCCTCCACAGGCCGTGCGGTCAAGGCGTAGGACGGCCTCCGCCTCTGCCGCGCCGTGAGCGTCGGCGACAAACTGCCGTAGAGCCCCGTGAGCGCTTCTCGGGTAGATTCGGCCCGTGAACAACGCGAAATCGCGCACCGCGGGCTGTCCCGTGACGAATTCCATGGCCTTGGTGATGCACTTACCTACTGTTGATAGCATTTCAACTGAATAATATGTGGCGAAGGCGATTTGGAGAGTGTTCCGTGTTTACCCATGCAGAACCGAAAGGAGCCGAACAAGTAGTAGCAGCAGCAAGCGAAGCGCGTCCAGGGGGGCGAGAAAGAGTAAGGAGCGGGGCAGGGCCAGGGGCAAGAGAGAAGTAAGAGGGCGGAAGCAAGGTGGGGAGTTGGGGTGGGGGGAATGAGGTAGCAAACGAGTAACGCGAGTGATGCGTAGGGGATGTACGAATTTAATGAAGCTTACCCTCGACGAAGACTCGAACACAAAACAGGGCGTCATCATTTTGCGTGGGTAATAGTGCCACTCTGCGCTTCCCCGTCGGTGGTGTGGTTATGCCCTCAGGACGCTGGGATAAAAAGTTATCGTATTGTTTCGCTTCGCACGTCCCGCCGTGGAAACCGGGCAAACCACAAGCACTAAAGACGACCAGTGTGCTGCGAGTACGCCCCACACTAGCTGAGCACACCCCTCACAAAACACACGGTTAATGCAGCTAACAAGACGAACAGTGGTGCAATCGAACAAGGCCCGTCAAAACCGCGCTAATCGGGGAGCGTCGAGAGTTATGAAATGCGAAGGCACGATGGCACAAGCTTAGTATCAACATAAGTTGTATTTTCATTTTTGTTTTCTTGGAAGTATTCGCGTCAAACTTGACACAAGTAGTCAAGTACCCGCGGGATATCCCATGCATGCAACCCGGCCCACCACGCCTCCTGTGACAGAAACAGTGTTGCCATGAGTGATTGCCTTCCCCCCCCCGCTCGCCCTTTCCCCCACTTGTACGTTTTTCGTTTTGCCTTTCTTGCTATCAGACCAAACGCCTTAGACTACAGCAGCAGCAGCATAAGCAGCAGCATAAGCAGCAGCAGCAGAGACAGAAACAGAATAAGCAACAACATCCAGCAGCAGCAGCAGCTGCAGCAGCAGCGGCACCGGCGCCACCACCACCACCATGAACGTCCAAACACCGCGTCGCAAACAACAAAAGCACCTGTTCGAAGAGACACGAGACATAGACATACTAGCAGAGAGATAGTTAATGGAACCCACCTCTGCCCCCGCCCCCGTCGCCCACATCTTTCAAGCGCGTAAACGGCACCACGGGCTTGCTGAAGTGAAAGAAGCTGTCGTAGGTCACGTCCTCCACAAGAATGTCTCCAGCTTCCAGCTGCATTACGAACTCCCCGGAGCAGTGCTCGTCTGCACGGAGGCCGGACCATACGCCGCTTCCGCTACCCCCAACGTGCTGTCGCTGCCCCTGCTCCCCGATAGTCGGCACCGGGAGACCCTGCCCCTCCACTGCGCTCACGGGGAACGGCGCCCGCTGATCGTTCGCCCGGATGACCTCGCGAAGGCGCTTCTTCCCGCGAGGAGGCTCCGCGAAGACGATGACCACCTCGGCGGCTCCTGGAAACCTCGCCGCGACGCTGGCGAGTGATACATCCAGGAGATCCGGGTTAACGTCCCACCTAACATGGAATACGACGCTCACTCCCAGAGGGCCCCCTAAAGGGTCCAGCGAGGGCATGCTCAGGCTGGTCGGGAAGCCGAACTCGACGCTTGGCTTCGTTTTGAGCGTGTCCTGCTGCAAGGCGACGAAGCCCCGGTCGCACTTGCCTCCGTTGACGAAATGGCCCAGCTGCGCCCGGAGCTCTGCCGCGACGTCGTACCCGTAGATCGAGAGGGTTATGTCGAACGCGCAGCCGAACCGCGGCTTCACCAGCGGGATGTCCCAGATAGAGGCCCGTTGGAACATGTGGTGGGTTACCCACTGCTGGGGGTTAATGAACCACACCCCCGGCGGATTGCGAGAATACGCAAAAGCAGCCAGAACCTGAGGCGGCGACATCGATAGCGGCAGCGGAGGTGGCGGGCAAGGGAAGAAGGAGCGAAAAATAGGCGAGCACAAGGAGATAGGTATATAGGCAAGGGAAGAAGTCGGAGGAAAGGACGTTTACAATCAACCGAGCTACGCCACAGTAACAGAGCATTTTTGCGTGATAGGCAATAAAATGCCAGGCGCGAATCGTGACTTTTCTCTTTATATTATTATCGCTTTCTACTTCTCTCTCTATTTCCCAGTCGATTCTGCTATATAGCCCTCTCTCGTTTGGCTGCACCTCCGGCACGAATACCCCGTCGACCTCTGCTATTGCTCGGATCGCCCGCGCGTCTTCTTCCGGCCGCGTTCGCCCCCTCTTCCTCTGCTGTGCCTCTTTCCCGCCACCGCCGCCGCCACTGTTCGACATGACTACGAGGTCCCGCAACTGCTGGTTGATCTCGGCCGGAAGCATGATGTCCATGCCAAATGAGAATGACGGGCTACTAAATCCCAAGACAGACATAGTAGCCAAGGTTCTGTCCACGCTAGCCTGGCCCACGCGCTCTATATCAGTGTACGCCACGAGCAGGTCCCCCCTGACTGAGTGGGTGTCCTTCGATGTAATCGAGCGGGAGAGCATCTCGCCCGTGTTCAGGTACAAAATCAGCCGTGTTCCATCGCCGCAGTGGCGGTCAGCCATAAGAGGCGACAGGCTGATGGGTGATTCCGCTTCGGACACGAGGACTCCTGGCAAGCCTCCGACAGTCCTACGCCCCACGTGTGAGTAAGATACGTCATGCAGCCAGTCGGGGGGAGGGGGGGGGGGGGGTCACCTCGAGGATATACCGGGAACGCAGCAACAATAAGCCAAGTATGTTGTACAACCAGCAGCGTATGAAAAAGGCGTACACAACGTCGATGAGACCCCTTTCCCGCCGACCCCTCCATCTCTCCAGTCCCCATTCTCATTTAAACCCCGCTCACGCTCCTATGAATCCCGTATCAAACCTTTCGAAGAGAGGGACGTCTTCAAAATGCGCCGCGATAGCGATGCGCATCCCCGGCATGAAGTGAACTATGCTCTCCACCGCGACTTTTGTCTCCAGAACGAACGGGGCGAACCCGATCATGAAAGTGCACAACTGCCCGCGTACGACATCCTTCACGTAAGGCTCCATGTGCGGCGGGAGGTTGACATCCTTCTTTACGCCCCTGGACGCGATCGAGCGAGTGTCCAACGAGAGAAACTTATATGAAGAGTGCGCTATGATACAAACATAAAACAACACGGAAATGTTGAGTATTCCGCCGTCGGCACACGAAGGCATGTTGCTAGGAGAGAAACACGCAAGTAGCAAACGAGCAGCCGTGGTGTGCTTGCTTGGTGATTTTTTTTCTGCTATATAACTTGCGATACGACACGGCGTGACACGACAACCATGAAGTGGACAAAGCAAACAAGGTAAAACAAGAAACAAACCAACAACCAACCAAACAACGTGGTTATAAACCGAGAGCTAATGCGCTTTTAAAACAAGCAACCAGGCCAGGAATAGCTGCCAAAAAGTAATACCAGTATGCCGATTCGCAAACAACAAAGGATAGTACAGCAGCTACAAGAGCCTCAAGAAACAAGGTATTTGTACCACCGTACTATGCGTCGGGTCGTAAACGCGACGCATCCAGCGCAAGAATAGAGAAAGCGACCAACCAATATCGCACAAATTGTTAGGGGTCATGATGTTGTCGCTTTCGATGACGTCACCCGAGTCGGAGTCTGCGATGTCGATGGTGGCTTTCTTGATTGCTGCCGGTTCCCACTCATCCGACTCCGTGGGGGGCTCATAGGTGTGGCACCTTCGGAGGGGGGGGGTGGGTGCGAATTGTAGCAGCAAAATAAACAACAGAGTCCCGAGGCAATATTGATGTGTCCTACTAACGGGCGCCTTTGGTGTTGAACCTTAATACATTGGAGGTGCCATTGCGTAGGGAATAGGCATACATGCAATGGATATTATAGAGCGAGCAAATGAGCGAGATAGTACTAAGGAGAGTAAGACTGGCACAATGCATGGTGGGTGTGGGAAATGCGAAGCACCTAGGTGAGTATTGATTTAGTGACCAACTGGTAAGAGCATCTGATGCAGGGGCGATGGACGACTGAGGAGGGGTTTACGGGGTATTCACTGCACCTACTGTTGCACCTACTTATATTATATGTTGCTGCTACCTGCTGCTGATGTACGTGCACACGTCCGAATTTCACTTGATATATCATTGACAGTGTTGAGTCCATAGTTTAGTGCCATACGAGCTGGTTCCAGCGACAAACGTGATATTCCACCTTCGGGCAATACAAACCGGAATACGTCGAAATTTCAACACTGAAGATATCCACATGCCCTAATGAACAAGGAGAACACATCGCCGAAGAAATGCTTGGCGTACGAGTTGTAGTTCGCGAGATATGGACATTTTTCGTATTACTTGCGGAGGCGTTGTTGCATAGGGGTTGAAACTTCCTATAGTAAAAATCATATATATATATTAGTGTTTGGGCCATAAATCGGCCAATACGTCGAATAATTCGACACTAGAAGTGTTGGCCTAATCGTATCAACAAGGGGAAAACGCCTGTGACATTTGTTTTGTTTTGCGAAACATGCAAGGCTGTTATATTTAACGCCTTCCAACGTACCATAAGTTAATACGAACCGGGAACTATTTACGAGTACTTTCACGGGAATCATTTCTCCACGTTGGTTTTTGAGAGTTGGAAAGCGACGTTTGGCACGGTGGTGCTTCATAACCATACAAACCGCACCGCACCTGGTCTGTTTTAAAAACAAACCAAATGCGTTCGTCAGGGAGGGTCAAAGTCGCCAACATAATCAGAAACAATGGAAAAATGCACCTGGAGAAGGAAAAAATGAACAAAATAAAGATCAACACCTAGTCGCTTTGCATTGGCATGACGCACAACCCTGCCAAATTTCGTTTTCTAACTGTCAAAAACCAATGTGCGAAAACCCGAAGACGAAATCTTATGGCTCTCGCTGGAACCAGCTCGTACGTGTTTTCTAACATTTTCTCCACCTTGTTTCAAATTTTGTTTCATTTTATGTAGGTGAGTGCTAGTCAGACTTGGACCGCTCGCAGAAAAAGTTGTACTTGACAGAAAACGGTATACAAGGGAGAGGGTTGTTGTGCCTTAAGCTATTGGTACGCGACGCTTATAGTGTAAAATACCGTCAGATCCATATAGCGCTTGATAGCTTTTTTTTAGGTCGGAAGGTTTCGATTTTTGTTTCTACAGACAAAACAAAACATGATATGTTTTCAGTAGCGGTAGAAGAACGTATATCGGCATATATAGCTCTTACATTATCACGGCACCCCCCATCCGCTTCGCGGCCTCGTTAGCCTTCAGCGCCTTCTTCCGATTTGTGAAGCAGAACCGACAGCTGGGTCCGTACCCCCTCCAGTTGCAGTGGTAGTCGCCGTACCGACCGCTCCCGCACCGCGTGTCGCACACCTTAACGAAATAGACAGTCGCAATAGAGGATTTTTGTTTTTTATTTCATTTCGTGAATTAGGGGGGGGGCAAGGGGGGCTAAGACAGATGAAGATTTTCATTTTTCTTTCATATTGAGCCATGCACAATGGTTGCAACAAATGCTGCCACAACTATGATACAAGCTCTGAAAGTCCCGGACAGCTTCGGTCGGGGCAGGAAACGAGGAAGAGGGGGGGGTAGAGGGAGAAAGAGAAAAGGGGACCTAGAGTAATATAGCTCCACCAACGACGATAGAAATTACCTCGTCACAGTTAGCGGTGGCAAAGCAACTCTTACCGCACCCCCCCCCCTCCCCAAACCCCGTGCATTGCGAATATCCACCCAGGCCTCCTCTGATCGGCGGTGTGCGCGATGGTGTGCCCTGCTTCTCTCTTCCCCCTCTCACCGTGTCGGACTTCATTTTGCACTTAGAGGTGCACTCAGGGGACGGAGGAGGCAACAACGTGTCGCACATTATCACGCGGCGCGGGCTCCTATCCTCTTGCCCGCTCCCCCTCTGCCCTCCCCGCTCCAACACCGTCTCCTGCTCATCCTTCCTTTTCTCCACCGCCAGCGCTACATCTACGTCCTTAAAGCACGACCGGCAATAGGGACCGTACTCCGCCGCGTCCCCTGCCCCGCACATCCACCCGCCGAAGCGCGCTCTGGTATTTGCGCCCCCACGGCAAGACCGGTCGCACACCGTCGACGCCCCAGCTCCCTCTCTCCCGCAAGACGCCATGCACCCATCCGCCGCTGCGCCACCCTGGTTCGGGGCGGCCCGCAGCCGCTGTACGGGCGATAAGTCGGCCGCACCGCGGGCCTTGGGCATAGAGCTTCCCTCGCCCGTGAGGCTACCGTGAATGAAGAGCGTGTCACTCGCCACTGCCCTAGAGATGACATGCCCGCCCACGTCTAGGAAGCCGACGTTCGCGATCTGACGGAGGGTTTGCACAAAGGGTGAGCAAAAAGGAGTGGGGCGAGGATATGGGCGAGTCGGGGGCGTGGCGAGGGTATCGGTGGGAGTGAGCGCGGCAGCGGCCGGTGGGGGGGCAGGTGTAACGCAGGTTAAGAGAAGCGCACGGGATGAAATCGAATCTGGTACGGACGTTTACAATCCGGGTTGGAAAAATTGTCCAAAGCGGCGAGAGTCAGTCCTTTCTATGCCACAGTTACAACGGAGTTGTATTTTGACATAAACTAGGTCAGTCCGGGGGGAAACAGGAGAAAGGGGGAGGGGGTGCGATGGGGCGGGGGGTGCATTCCGACGAGCGGACGGCATGTAGTGTCTTCATAGGATCAATAAAATGGCCACCATATAAACAGCCACCGGGCAACCAAGCCTCGTCGAGAGGGCCAGGCTCTGCAACGGCCCCGTTCCGTGATCAATAAACCGCATGGTAACGGCGGCAGTAATATCACCAATAACCACAACAGCAGAACCAACACACAACCGAAACTACTGTAGTGAAAAAAAAACCCTGCTGTGACACGCTTGAGGCGGGACTATCGCCCATCTCCACCCCCCTCCCCCATCACCTCTTGTGCTCCCCCTTCCCTTCCTACCGCCAAACCCGCCCCCACCCTGGAATGCTCCTCACCAGGTCAATAGCCACGAATTTTCTGATGTAGCGCTGCCACAGCGGCCAGCTGTACGGGAAGTCAGAAATCGTCGACCACAGAGCAACATCGTACGACAGCGTGTACTCCCAACGGGCAAGCGTGTAGCGGATGAATTCCACAAAGTACGGGTCGGTGTTGTTGTAGATCGCGTTGCCGTTGATGTGGCCGAGTAAGTAATGGTTCTCCGGAAGGATCGCCGTCTTGTGAAAGGTAACCCCGGCCAGCGTGCTCCCCTTCATCCAGAAGGGTTCCACGCCGCCAAACGCGGCGGCGTAGAGCTTCGCGAAGCTGTAATTTGGTTGTTGTATAGATAATTTCAAGTGTTTTTGAGGGGGGAAGAAGGGGTATTTGTGGGCTTCCAAGCGGGGTGTGGGGGATAGGGGGCATGGGGGGGTTGGGTCATAGGCAATGCGCCGAAGCCGTTGGCGTGCTTACTAACATTCACAGCAGGGCGACAGTATTGCGGCAGCACACCTCGGTGTCGTGCTTCTCATGGTGGCATGTCCCAGCTGTGCTCCGATGATGGGGGAGGGGTAACGCAGCGGACGCTGCCTATTCGGTCCCACGTATCGTCGCCGCTCGACAGACAGAGCCAGGAGCGCACGTTTATTTTTATACTTAACACACACATCCACAACAAAACATCGTTAAAATATACACACCGGATGGTGAAGGTAAAAAACAAGAAAAAATAAGAAGGAAAGTATGAAACGAACAAGGGAACGAGATGCGAAGGAAGCAAGGAAATAAAAAAGAAAGGAAGGAGGTTTATGCCTTCCCACTGCGCCGCGCTATTGCAACTGGCGCCCACCCCGCTCACTCGCGCGATATTAGTTGAAGGGGGCCACGACAACCTATGTCATTCCGATGTCGGCAGCCGCTATGCGCGCCATGCCACACACGCTATATTCGAATCACCTGGAGTCGTGGGCGACGATGACGTCCCACTCGATCACTGCCAGGGCGTCGTACATAGCGAGCTGCTGGCTAACTTCGGGGTCCAGATACATCTTGTAAAAC